>CAUYLG010059352.1:0-40334 GCA_963573385.1 Cacajao melanocephalus | reverse complement strand
TGTTTTAGCCATAAAGTCCTTGCCTATGCCTATGTCCTGAATGGTTTTGCCTAGGTTTTCTTCTAGGGTTTTTATGGTGTTAGGTCTTATGTTTAAGTCTTTAATCCATCTGGAGTTAATTTGAGTGTAAGGTGTCAGGAAGGGGTCCAGTTTCTGCTTTCTGCACATGGCTAGACAGTTTTCCCAACACCATTTTTTAAACAGGGACTCCTTTCTCCATTGCTTGTTTTTGTCAGGTTTGTCAAAGATCAGATGGTTGCAGATGTGTAGTGTTGCTTCTGAGGCCTCTGTTCTGTTCCATAGGTCTATATCTCTGTTTTGGTTCCAGTACCATGCTGTTGTGATTATTGTAGCCTTGTAAGATAGTTTGAAGTCAGGTAGCGTGATGCCTCCAGTTTTGTTCTTTTTCTTAGGATTGTCTTGGCTATGTGAGCTCTCTTTTGGTTCTATATGAAGTTTAAGGTGGTTTTTTCCAGTTCTATGAAGAAGGTCACTGGTAGCTTGATGGGGATAGCATTGAATCTATAAATTACTTTGGGCAGTATGGCCATTTTCATGATACTGAATCTTCCTAACGATGAGCATGGAATGTATTTCCATCTCTTTGTGTCCTCTTATTTCCTTGCGCAGTGGTTTGTAGTTCTCCTTGAAGAGGTCCTTTATATCCTTTGTTAGTGGTATTCCTAGGTATTTTATTCTCTTTGTAGCACTTGTGAATGGGAGTTTGCTCATGATTTGGCTCTCTGTTAGCTGTTATTGGTGTATAGAAATGCTTGTGATTTCTGCACATTGATTTTGTATCCTGAGACTTTGCTGAAGTCACTTATCAGTTTTAGGAGATTTTGGGCTAAGATGATAGGGTCTTCTAAATATACAATCATGTCATGTGCAAATAGAGACAATTTGTCTTCCTCCTTTCCTAATTGAACACCCTTTATTTTTTTTTCTTGCCTAATTGCTCTGGCTAGATCTTCCAATACTATATTGAATAGGAGTGGAGAGAGAGGGCATCCTTGCCTAGTGCCAGATTTCAAAGGGAATGCTTCCAGTTTGTGCCCATTCAGTGTGATATTGGCTGTAGGTTTGTCATAAATAGCTTTTATTATTTTGAGATATGTTCCTTCCATATCTAGTTTATTGAGAGTTTTTAGCATAATGGCATGTTGGATTTTGTCAAAGGCCTTCTCTGCATCTATTGAGATAATCATGTGGTTTTTGCCTTTGGTTCTGTTTATGTGATGGATTACATTTATAGACTTGTATATGTTGAACCAGCCTTGCATCCTAGGGATGAAGCCCACTTTATCATGATGGATAAGCTTTTTGATATGCTGTTGCAATTGGTTAGCTAGTATTTTCCTGAAGATTTTTGCATCTATGTTCATCATGGATATTGGCCTGAAGTTTTCTTTTCTTGTTGAGTCTCTGCCGGGTTTTGGTATCAGGATGATGTTGGTCTCATAAAATGATTTGGGAAGGATTTCCTCTTTTTGGATTGTTTGGAACAGTTTCAGAAGGAGTGGTACCAGCTCCTCTTTGTGTGTCTGGCAGAATTTGGCTGTGAATCCATCTGGACCTGGGCTTTTTTTGGTTGGTAGGCTACTAATTGCTGCCTCAACTTCAGCCCTTGTTATTGGTCTGTTCAAGGTTTCAACTTCTTCCTGGTTTAGGCTTGGAAGGGTGCAAGTATCTAGGAATTTATCCATTTCTTCCAGGTTTACTGGTTTATGTGCATAGAGTTGTTTGTACTTATCTCTGATGACAGTTTGTATTTCTGTGGAATCAGTAATGATGTCTCCTTAATTGTTTTTTTGTTGCATCTATTTGATTCCTCTCCCTTTTCTTTTTTATTAATCCGGCTCTTAGTCTGTCCGTTTTGCTGATCTTTTCAAAAAACCAGCTCCTGGATTTATTGATTTTTTGAAGTGCTTTTTGTGTCTGTCTCTCCCTCAGTTCTGCTCTGATCTTAGTTATTTCTTGTCTTCTGCTAGCTTTTCAGTTTTTTGGATCTTGCTCCTCTAGCTTTTTCAATTTTGATGGTAGAGTGTCGATTTCCTTGCTTTTCATGTGGGCATTATTGCTATAAATTTCCCTCTAGACATTGCTTTAAATGTGTCCCAGAGATTCTGGTATGTTGTGTCTTTGTTCTCATTGGTTTCAAAGAACATCTTTACTTTTGCCTTCATTTCATTGTTTATGCAGTCAACATTCAAGAGCCAGTTGTTCAGTTTCCATGAAGTTGTGCAGTTCTGAGTTAGTTTCTTAATCCTGAGTTCTATTTTAATTGCCCTGTAGTCCGAAAGACTGTTTGCTATGATTTTCATTCTTTTGCAGTTGCTGAGGAGTGGTTTACTTCCGATTATGTGGTCAATTTTGGAGTAGGTGCAATGAGGTACTGAGAAGAATGCATACTCTGTGGATTTGGGGTTGAAGATTTCTGTAGATGTCTAATAGGTCTGCTTGGTCTAGATATGAGTTCAAGTCCTGGATATCCTTGTTAATTTTCTGTCTCGTTGATCTGTCTAATATGGACAGTGGAGTGTTAAAGTCTCCATTATTATTGTGTAGGAGTATAAGTCTCTTTGCAGGTCATTAAGAACTTACTTTACGTATCTGAGTGCTCCTGTATTGGGTGCATGTATATTTAGGATCATTAGTTCTTCTTGTTGAATTGATCCTTTTACCATTATGTAATGTCCTTCTTTGTCTCTTTTGATCTTTGTTGGTTTAAAGTCCATTGTATCAGAGACTAGGATTGCAACTCCTGCTTTTTTTTTGCTCTCCATTTGCTTGGTAAATCTTCCTCCGTCCCTTTATTTTGAGCCTATATGTATCCTTGCACATGAGTTGGTTTCCTGAATACAGCACACTGATGGGTCTTGACTTTTTATCTGATTTGCCAGTCTGTGTCTTTTCATTGGGGCATTTAGCCTATTTACATTTAAGGTTGATATTGTTATGTGTGAATTTGATCCTGCCATTTTGATGCTAGCTGGATGATTTGCCTGTTAGTTGATGCATTTTCTTCATTGTGTGGATGGTCTTTACCATTTGGTATGTTGTTCTAGTGCTGGTATTGGTTGTTCCTTTCCTTGTTTAGTGCTTCTTTCAGGAGCTCTTGTAAGGCAGACCTGGTGGTGATAAAATCTCTCAGCAATTGCTTGTCCTTAAAGGATTTTATTTCTCCTGCACTTATGAAGCTTAGTTTGGCTGGATATGAAATTCTAGGTTGAAACTTCTTTTCTTTAAGGATGTTGAATATTGGCCCACACTCTCTTCTGGCTTGTCACGTTTTGCTGAAAGATCCACTGTGAGTCTGATGGGTTTCCCTTTGTGGGTAACTCGACCTTTCTCTCTGGCTGCCCGTAGCATTTTTTCCTTCATTTCAACCCTGGTGAATCTGACGATTATGTGCCTTGGAGTTGCTCTTCTTGAGGAATATCTTCTTGGTGTTCTCTGTATTTCCTAGACTTGAATGTTGGTCTGCCTTGCTAGGTTGGGGAAGTTCTCCCGGATAATATCCTGAAGAGTTTTCTCAGCTTGGATTCATTCTCTCCATCACATTCAGGTACACCTATCAAACATAGATTAGGTCTTTTCACATAATCCCATATTTCTTGGAGACTTTGTTCATTTCTTTTAACTCTTTTTTTCCTAATCTTACCTTCTCGTTTTATTTCGTTGAGTTGCACTTCAATCTCTGATATCCTTTCTTTTGCTTGGTCAATTTGGCTATTGAAACTTGCATATGCTTCGTGAAGTTCTCGTGTTGTTTTTTTCAGCTTCATCAACTCATTTATATTCTTCTAAGCTATTTATTCCTGTTGGCATTTCATCTAACTTTTTTTCAAGGTTCTTAGTTTCCTTGCATTGGGTTAGAACATGTTCTTTTAGCTCTGAGAATTTTGTTATCACCCTCCTTCTGAAGCTTGTTTCTGTCAATTCATCAGATTCATTCTCCATCCAGCTTTGTTCCCTAGCTGGCAAGGAGTTGTGATCCCTTGGAGGGGGAGAGGCGTTCTGGTTTTTAGTGTTTTCATCCTTTTTGTGCTGGTTTCTTCTTATCTTGGTGGCTTTATCTACCTGTGGTCTTTGTAGTTGGTGTCTTTTGGATGGGGTCTCTGAGTGGACATCCTTTTTGTTGATGTTGAAGCTATTTCTTTGTGTTTCTTAGTTTTCCTTCTAACAGTCAGGCCCCTCTGCTGTAGGACTGCTGGAGGTCCACTCCAGACCCTGCTTGCCTGGGGATCACCTGAGGCAGCTGCAGAACAGTAAGGGTTGCTGCTGGTTTCTTCTTCTGTTATCTATGCCCCAGAAGGGTACCCACCAGATGTCAGCCTGGGCTCTCCTTTACGAGGTGTCTCTTTGGGTATATGGCAGTTAGGGTGCTGCATGAGGAGACAGTCTGTCCCTTATAGGAGCTCAAGTGCTGTACTAGGAGCTCCACTGTTCCATGCAGAGCTGCTGGGAAGACACGTTTAAGTCTGCTGCAGCAAAACTCACAACTGCCTCTTTTCCCAGGTGCTCTGTCCTAGGAAGGTCAGGCTTTATTTACAAGATCCTGATGTTCTGCTGCCTTTTTTCACAGATGCCCTGTCCTGCACAGAGATAGCCTAGTCACAGTCTGCCAGCAGAGGTGTTGCTGAGCTGCCACAGGCTCTGCCCAACTGCTGTATGAACTTCCTTGAGGCCATTAGAACTGCCTCAGTATTGGCAGACTCCCTCAGTAGTGGCAGACACCATTCCCCCCAACGAGCTGAACCATCCTGGGTCCAGCTGCGCTTGCTGCAAAATTCTCAATCCAGAGTGTTTCAGATTGCTTGTTTTGTGTGGGTGGTACCCACCAAACCAGATCTCCTGATTCCTGTCTCAGATCCCTCCGTTTCATTGAATGGGCGGCTCTGTCTCCCAGGTGTTCCAGGCACCAGTTGAAACTGTCACCCAGATTTGTGTGAGATTCTGTGTGCCAATCCACTGCACCAGCTGAAGCAGCCATGCTGGAAACTCATGACATCTTTGGGCCAAGGAATCTCCTGGTTTGTGGGCAGTGAAAACCTGTTTGGAAGTGTGGCAAACACTCACCCTCTGCATTGTTCTTTCTGGGATCTACACTCCAGAGCTGTTCCTTTTCAGCCATCTTGGATTTTCCCCTCTCTTAAATTCTTTTCTAGGCTTAAATAATATGCTTTCAAATGCTAATGATTTATGAAAAGGATTAAAATTGTTTTTCATTGATATTTGGCTTTAATTAATATAATTTTTACCTGTTATGATGAAAAAATTTAAATTCAGATACATAGATAATATTTTTATTTTAGAAGACGTAATTTGCTTCTTTGATACATAATTTGAGTGCAAAATTGATAGACTATTCCAAATGAATATGAAGAAACCACATTTTTACATAAGGAACTATTTCAGGTTTAAATATTTTGTCTTAAACGTGTTACATGAGCAGAAGCTATGGAAAACAAACAACAAAATTTAGAATAAATGGTATTTGCATGTTGTGTGAAAAAGTACACCTCTATTCCTTTAAACTATAGAAACCAGTCTTCTGTTTACTTCACAAAACATTCCAGTTAATACAGAAATTGATTTATGATAGATGAATAGTGAGGAAACAATTAACAGTGACTATTATAATTATATTTCAAACTGCTTTTGATAATGTGAAATTATAATCTATTATAATTTTATCAGCAAAAATAAGCTGTCTGAAGCAAAAAAAAATTTACATTTCAATATTTTTGACTGAAAAATTGCATGTATAGTGTTATTAAGATAGAAATGAAGGTGAATACTGGAAATGATGCTGTCAGTAGGGGTAGGGATAGAAAAAATTTTCTTTCTTTTTGGAAGAAAGATTTCGCAGTTTTTGTACAAATGGCAATCAGATGAATTTTGAAAGCAGTAGAAAATTCTGCTTTGTACATTATAAAGCTAAGCTTTACTCTATCACTGAAAAAATAGATTTATCACTGAAATTTTAAAATATAGAAAGAAAGAAACCCATTATGATCTTCCAGCTTAGAGAAATACCTTGTTTGTTCACAAAGAATATTATTTTAATTACTGATTTCATTCATTCATCTCTTCTTTTATTCATCAACTTAACAAATAATGTTTTCACAGTCTTCCCTTTGTTTCCTAACAGCCACATGTTCATGCTGCCACAGAGAAGACACAATCTGTAGCCCCTCCTTTTCATGCTCAGCCCACCACACTATCACTCTGAGACTCAGCATTCAGGCCACCTAAGGAAGAAAGTGTCTGATGGAGTTTCCCTCACCCTTTGGCCACCAAAATTTAAGAGCTGCTGAAGGTGAATATGCATGACAGTCTTGCATTTTCTGGCTTGAGCTGTTTACTCACCTTCTGTCAATACCTATCAGAGTTAATCCTGTCATTCCTCCCTTTCAGATTCTCCTTAGTTATTTGGAGAGGCCCACAACATCGCTGCCATCCATCATCAAGTGAACACATATCCCCACACAATACTGTATGCTCATTAATCTCTTCTAATCTCTTAATTTCCAAATCCTTCAAGTGTGCCCTTTGCAAAGTGCCCTCTATCAATAGCATAACACTAATACACTCTAACTCTGCTCTAAATATTGCCTTCATTCTTTCCTGTTACTGAAATCTGGCTATTCCATGACAACCTCCCTTCCCCTATACCTCTTTCATGACACCTTTTTGGCCTCTCAAGGAATTTTACTACCAAAATTTGCCCCCACCCTTTCTCTGCATACAGATCCTCAACTTCTCATAATCATTCTCATCTTCTTCAAAAAACAAAAAAAATAAAACTTGACCTTCACATGTCACTCAACCTCCACCCCAACTACAATCTACTCTCTTTCTTGCCCTCAACAAAACTTACTGAAAAGGTCAATCCTGGACATTATTGCCACTTTCTTACCTATGTTTTTAGTTCACACCACGCTTAGGCCTGTAACTCTATTGAATCTGTTCTTTGCAAGGTTATCAATGACCCATATGTTATCAAACCAATAGTTATCTCCTTCTTGAAATACTTTCTTCCTTTGAATCCACCGGTATTCCTCTCAACTCACTTCTCAGTCTTTCGACAGCTCTCACCTTCCCTGTTAATCCCTAATATTGACATGTTTTGAGCCTGGTCTTGAACCCTGTTTTCACCATCTAGAATTTAGTCACTGTCTCTATATAATATTTAATTCTGCAACTGCAAATATTATCACTGTGGTAACCATCTGTCCAAAACTCTAAATTGGTGTTTGCACGTGACTTCATGATATTTCCACTAAGAATTCTAAAAGATAGCATATAAATTTTTCCAAATATAACTGTCTTTTACCCCAAAACATTTTCCTGTTAAGTTTTTATTTTTAATTTTAGTAAATATCTACTAAGTTGCTTGAGTCAGAAATCCCTTCCTCAAATTTTTAACCAAATAGCAATTCTTTGACTCAACTTCCATAATATATTCTAAATCCATTCACTTCCCAACACCTCAATTACTACCAACATGGCCACAGCATGTGGTTATATGGATTGTGCAGTGATCAATGGTTTCCAGCCATAAGTTAAGTCTCTGTGAAAATTTAGCTCATATTTCATTTGCTATCCCGGTGTTAACTTGTGTAATTTTGGTTATTAGACACATTATTTTTATATAAACATTTTGCTTGCTTGGAAAGCTTTGCACTGAAAGAATTACACTTTTCAAATTGCATAAAGAAGACATGCTGACTGTTCCCTAATATCACTCTAGTGCAAGTTACCATCATAACTTTTCCAGATAACTTTAATAGCCTTCTGTCTTCTTTTTATCTACTCTTTCCTCAATATAATTTCTTCAATACGACTATACATATAGCAGTCAAAATAAAAATGTAAATCAGAACAAGCTTAAAAATTTTTCCCTGATTACAAAGTTTGACTTAATCAATCTCCTGTTTGTTTATCCAAGCTCATCTTCTGTCATTTTTTTTTTTTTTTTTTTTTTTGAGACAGAGTCTTGGTCTGTCACCCAGACTTGAGTGCAGTGGCATGATCTTGGCTCACTGCAACTTCCGCTGCCTGGGTGTAAGTGATTCTGCTGCCTGAGCCTCCTGAGTAGCTTGGATTACAGTCACCCACCATCATGCCTGGCTAATATTTGTATTTTTAGTAGAGACAAGGTTTCATCATGTTGACTGTCTGAATTCCTGACCTCAAGTGATCTGCCCACCTCAGCCTCCCAAAGTGCTGGCATTACAGGCCATCTTTTGTCACCTAACAGATACTTGGTGAATCACCCCATATAAGAAACTTTGGTTTACGGTTCTGATTTTTCCTAATATGTTTACAACTGACTCCCTGGTGCTTGGCTCCTTCTCATCATTTGGAACTTAACCTAATGGTTATATTCTCAAGGTTTTCTCCAAGGCTCCAAGC
Organism: Cacajao melanocephalus; assembly: GCA_963573385.1. NCBI lineage: Eukaryota > Metazoa > Chordata > Mammalia > Primates > Pitheciidae > Cacajao > Cacajao melanocephalus. The sequence continues at coordinate 31,910 of CAUYLG010059352.1, read as the reverse complement.
TAAAGTAGGCTCCCAATCACTATTAATTTAATGTTTTGCAGTTTTTGTGTTATTAATTTATTCTTTATTTTCCAATATATTTATTGTATAGTTTATGTCTCTCTTCTCTAAAATAAAAGTTCCTTGCCTATCACATTCACTGTCATTTCTCAACATTTTGAACTGTGTGCAGCATGTAGTAGGCACTTGATAAATGCTTGTTCAATGGCTGACTGTATATCGTAAATGCCTGCTTATTAAGTCATATAGTGAATCACTGTGGAATATCTTTGGGTGTTTAGGGAAAAAAAGGCAAAAACAAACACTTTTGCCTTTTAAAAAAAGTATATATAAAAGTATGTATTTATTACTTTATAAAAAAGTAATTTTTATAAAGTCTTCTTATATACCATTTCTTCTGTCAAACCCATCTCAGTGTCACACAGAAATGAGAAACTTGTTAGAAAGGAAAATTTATTGTCAAAGAAAGAAAATTATGTTAGTAGTTGTTTATGATTACAGATAGGGTGAGAGATATAAATTTGAGACTCATATAAATTAGTAGCTTTTGAAACAGAGACAATAGAGAAAATTCTAAAGACAAGAGAAGAGGAACTAACATAGTAAAATAAATTAAAATGAGAAAGAAAATCAGGAAGACAAATTAGTATATAATCTCAAAGTGGAAGAAAGAGCAAAGTGTTTGTAATTAATTTTATAATTGTATACGGATAGACATGCTTTCGTTACCTAACCTAGGTAATTTATGATTTTACACGTTTTTAAAATCAACTGCTGAGATGTAATTAAGATAAAGTGAGAATATTGATTTGTGATCTTACCCCAGTTTTCTAAAGCCTTGAACTTTTTTTAGTGAGTCATTAATAAAATGATAATTCTGTAATACAATATATTAAATAACCTTACCTATTCAGCAACTGTTTCCTTGTCTGTCATACTTGATGAAACCTCAGTTCAAATTCTGTAGTTTGACTTTTTAATAAGATAAATACAATTTAATAGAATTTTTCATCTTAAGTTTCAAAAGCACACAGGGATATTGTAATTCACTACTGCATGTCCTTATAGTGAAGTGATTAAGAGAGAGCAATTGAGTTCAAAATCCTAACTGTTGTGTATTAACTGTGTGACATTGGGAAAGCAATAAAAGCTTAAGTCCAAATTTTCTCATTTGCAAATGGATCTATGTTACTTTATATTGTTGTTGTAAAAAGTGATGTAATATGTCTAAAGCTATGGAAACATTGCCTAGTACCACCTAGCAATGCCGAATAAGCTTTGATTTATTTGAAACTTAAATTACTCCCAGGTGGAAAGACATTATTATACTCACCTTAAAAAATGTCCAACACTGTTTTCAAAATATGTCTGTGATACAGACTTTCTGCATTACATGTTAGTATTTTTCTTTCACGATTATAAACAACTACCTCAAATATATATATATATATATTCCTTTAAAGTCATAGGCATTATTAACATAGATAAATGCATAAAATGAGGAAAGTTTTCTAACAGACTCAGAGTTATATACGGTAGTAGACTCTATTATTTTTCCACTGTTTTGGGCAACTTCTCCTCTCCTGCCTACCATTCCCATCCACTGCTTCAACTTGGTGGTTTGAATAACGTTGACATCTTATAAGTCTCACCCTCTGGCCATGATTAATTATAAAGAGTTGTATATGTACTCCAAATACGCCATTCAAATACCTTCTTCAGGAATTTTGAGATTGAAATTTAAGAAAGAAAGGTAGTTCTTCTCAGATGTCGAGGGAAGGAATATGAATACAGACGCATCTGGTAGTCATGACGTCCACAGTGCAGAAGAAGTTTATCTGCACAAGGAGGGTCTAACCTTGACAATATGGAATGAAGGAAGGACCTAGACATGTTCCTTGTTTAATTTACGGTTGTCCCTGGGGTCAGTAGCCCCTATGACTTCTGGTGGTTTGTTTTCATGTTTTCATGAACAAATGTATTTCCCATTTTGGCCTAAGTTTGTTCAAATGGATTTTCTTCAATTAAAAAAAAGTATTCTATGAAATGTTTATTGTCAAACATTACTATGTATAATTAATTTATTTGAAGAGCAAAGCACAGCATAATAAAACAAAGCTGTCTTTACATTATATTATTTCTATTCAAGAATTTCTGGGTGGAAAATCAAACTTTGTTCAATGGCAGTTATATTTGGAGGGCAATATCTTGAACTTTAGGAATGTATTTTTCTTATATTGTTAACTTTTCTTTTAAGAAGGAAATATGAATAATATTTGTTTTACCCAAAGAGTATAAAATAATTTGCATTGATTGTAATTGGCCCTTCTAACCCCAAAGTGCTCTGTTCTAGAAGCTGCAGAAGCAAAGAATTTAGTGATATATAATAAGGCTGCAACTGTTACTAGTTGTTTGCCTTATTCGTAGATTTATCTCATTGTTTGTTCAAATTGTTTAGAAATGTAACAAGCCTACAATATGACAGGACTCTTGGATTTATTATTAAAGGTCCAACAATTGTCAGCTAATTTAACCTCCTGAATATTTTTACACTCTTTCATTTCCACCAGTTAAATATTTGAATTGTTATGTGTGATCGTGTGTAGAGATTTTCAAAATACAATTTCCCAATACTTTCCCACATAGTTTATTTTTTTAAGTATTTTAACTTACTACTACTAAACACAAAACAGTCACCAATTCAATGCAAAAGTAGAAAAGAAAGTATTAACATTCAACATTTAAGCAGCAATGTGCCATTATTTGCAAGCTATTCTGTTTCTAAAAAGAAGATAGAGTAGTGGTTTCTAAACAAAAGAAACACTCTAAGAAAACCATTTTTGTTTTTTATTGGAATGCCGCATTAGTACATTTACTCAGGAATTATTTTGTAACTATTTTTTTGTTTTGGACTATGTAGAAATCATATTTTAAATTTTTCTTTCTTTTTCTCTAAAGCACATACAAACCTACACAAGCAGGGCTTCTTTTACTAGAAAAGACTCAGATCTTTCCCTCAACAATGACTTTAAATGTTGGACTGCACATATGCATTGAACAGTGAACATACTGTTTGATGGCTTTGAATCATCCTTTGAGTTGTTCCTGTCTACCGTCCTTAATACTCCAGAGGCTTTTGCCCTCTTCCCTCCTGCTGCACACACAAACTCTGTTTCTTAATTTGGCCTTTAGCTGTGTTCTGCTCATGTTATTTCCTTTTCCATAAATAGGCTCTGAAGGAATTACCTCTGTTTTATACTCTTAGTATTGGCCTGACCATGAGATAGTAACTCAATGTTTTACAGTCAAACATTGAATAAAATGAGTACTAAAACTACTATAATAAATAAAATACTAGGTAGAAATTTTCTTTCTTTTTTTATTTCTTTTTCTTTCCTTCCTTCCTTCTTTCTTCCTTTCTTCCTCTCTTCCTCTTTCTTCCTCTTTCTTTCTTCCTCTCTTTCTCTCTTTTTCTTTCTTTCTTTCTTTTCTTTCTTTCTTTCTTTCTTTCTTTCTTTCTTTCCTTCTTTTCTTTCTTTCTTCTTTCTCTCTCTCTCTCTCCCACCCTCCCTCCCTTCCTTCCTTCCTTCTTTCTTTCTCCTTTCATTTTTGTTTTTTTGGATGGAGTCTTTCTCTGTTGACCACGCTGTAGTACAGTTGCACAAGCTCGGCTCACTGCAACCTCCACCTCCCGGGTTCAAGCAATTCTCCTGCCTCAGCCCCCCAAGTAGCTGGGACTGCAGCTGTGCCCCACCACCCTGCCCAGCTAATTTTTTTTTCTTATATTTTTAGTAACAATGGGGTTTCACCATGTTAGCCAGAATGGTCTCGGTCTCCTGATGTCATGATCTGCCTGCTTCAGCCTCCCAAAGGGCTGGAATTACAGGCGTGAACTGCTGCACCCAGCCCCAGAAATTTTCTTAACGCAATTGAGTAAAAAGTACTGTTTTGCTAGTGTTACCAATTCAGATATCAGAACACTACTATCAGATGTGGTATACCGATCCAGATAACATCTATGAAGAGAGGTTTTTTACTATATATTTATGGAAAGAATAAAACCAGAAATGTAAGTGTACTTAAAATGACTAAATTCACACGCTGGGATGAGGTTAATATATATTTTACTGTAAATTTCACATAGACTAAGATATAAAAAATGAGATTCAATAGATTCTGATATAATTTCATAGCTCATATGGGGAAAGCTTCTTATATATTATAGAATTTTTCTATACATATTGTCCTATATATATATATATATATATGTATTGCTCTATACTCAGAACATAGTTGAAAAGGAAAATAATTCCTTGCACATGTATGGCTAGGAGAATAATCTTTGAATTTGCTCTTCTTTCACTTTCTAAATTTGATTAATCCTGCTGCTATTCTGGGTTTATTTACCCTAGGCAATCATTTTCATTTAGTTAGCCCTCCATGCCATAATTTGCAGCATATTACTTTATTTGTTAAAAAGGCATTTCCCCATATGCTTAGTGTGAAATCTGTGTCTTTTTAATGTATTAATTCAAGAATAGCTTCTCTCCACCTGTTTCATGGCTTTGAGGTTCTGTCTCTTGTGTATCACCTACTGATATGGAAAATTCTATACAAATTTTGTAGAACAAATGTCTGAGGGTCCTTATGATAAAAACGGTAACTTTCAGATGAAGATTTCCTCTGAAAAAATTTATCGCCTCCCTAACTGGATGGAAATAAAGATATTGTGAAGTAAGAAAGCTCCCTAGGAGCATAGTTTAGTGGTCTAGACATTAGATAATATTATGGTGGCTGCATCATATAGATGCATCTTCATTTTGAACTGCCTTTAAACATGTACTTTATATGATTAAAATTTGATTAGTGTATGTAAAATACTATGTAAATAGTAAATGACCAACAAATAGTAAAAGCAGCATTATTCATCATTAGATGAAATCTTTTTCTATGTTATTTTGGGTAAAAAGATGGCTGGCTGCTGAAATCATTCTGCAATCCAACTCTTTTCCCTTCCCACATCTAGTGTATCTGAAATAAGTTCATTTGAACCTTACTTAATGGGGATGTGTCTATGATTATCTTGCAGATAAGGGAAAAAATCTTCAAAATACCTGTAGGCTCTTTAACAATTCTTCCAGTATTATTAAACCGATTTGTAGGTGAAATTTGCATCTACTTACTTTACACAATACAAAATAGAGTACTTTTAATGTTACACAGAGATGTATTTAAATAGTGATATACACCATTCCACCTGAAGTTATTTATTTTCAGCCTACATATTTTTAAATGTCTGTAGAATTATTCCTTTAACCATGATCATATAATTTCTTGATTGATTGTCTTACTTTTCTCTACAGTCATAAAAGACAAAAGATAAAATTAACTTTTTCCAATTTCCTATTCATAATTTTACATATTTCTAGAGAAAGAAACTCACAATAGTATTTTTTTGGCATTGTTTTGATGTATTCTGGGATGGTCATGGTTTACGGCACAAATTGAATTCCATGGCATGCTTTGAAACAATGATGTGGAACTGAATATTCTTCATATTCTAAAATTTCTAATTTTGTTTCCCTTTCCTTTATTTGACTAAGAAAATTTTCATTGAATATAAAGATTATTGAAAATTGCATTTTATGGGCAGTATGGGAGAAAGAAGTTACAATTAGTAGCTTAATATAGTGCCATGTTTAAAAAATTGATTGTCATCTCAGTCAATTTGGGCTGCTATACCAAAGTATTCTGGACTGGGTAGCCTATAAACAACAGAAATTTATTTCTCACAGTCTGGACACTCAGAAAACCAAGATCAATGCACCAGAAGTTTTAGTGAGGGCCCATTTCCTGGTTTCCAGACAACTGTTTTCCTCACATGGCAGAAAAAGAGCAGAGAGCTCTCTGGGGTCTCTTTTATAAGGGTACTAATCCCATTCATGAGGGCTCTACACTCATGAACTAATTATTTCCCAAAGGTCCCATGTCCTAATATTATTACATTGAGGATTAGGACTTCAACTATGAATCTGCAAGTGGAACACAAACATTTCCATCTATAACAACCTGTTATTTAGATGGAATGAGTTTGGAAACATTACGACATGGGGCACACTATACAGTTATAGGAATAAGACATCTAGTCCGATTGAAAGAGGATTACTTGCAACAACAGAATCACATGGGTGGGAAGCATGCATGCATTGAAGAGAATCCTCATGAGCAGTCAGTTGGTGAGAAGAAATAACAGAGCAAGACTACTTGGAAGAGCAAGTGTAAGTAATAGCAAAGGGCAACTAGTTTTAACTTTTGAATGCGCACTTAAGGTTTCATAGGCAAAATGGTAAGCCACTGTAAGAGAGGAAAAAGACTGATGAGAAACATGTACATTAAACTTTCTGACTAATAATATCATATGCAGGACTTTCCCAGCCATCAGCACTGTCCCTGAAGACCATTTATACTTCACAGCATTAATATTCATTAGGTGTAACACCATATGTTGCACAGCAGGGTGCATTGCCAACAGAGTTTGTCATAAAGCCAGATTTAATAAAGCATTGTAAAACAAACATTATGATGATAAATACAACATGACAGGCTAATTAAGAGAATCTTAATTGCCATTTTTCCATAGTAACATTTGTTTAGCAGTATCTGTCTTGGTGTTAGTGTTCTTGTTCAACTTTCCTTCTGTGCACATTTTCCATCACCTGCCTCCAAGGGAAATTCATGCCACATGTGATTTAAAGTACTCAATGCCTCCTTTTCTCTTCCCACAAGTTGATTATAAGTTAATGAATAGCTGTGTGCCATCAATGTTCACAATCATTAACCTTTAATTCTAAAGGCATGGAAAGCATGTCTAGTGAAGGTTATGTACTCACTTGCTCTGTGAAATAATAAGTTGCACACATCTATTCACACTCTAAATCCAAATATCACCTGTAATTTTTCATAAAATACCTGTGGTTAACCTTTTTTTCAGCCTGAATAAAACCATCGCCATCTTAGGTTTCTGAGGCCAATTTTCTGTCGTTGTTTAAAGAAGGCCTGAACTACTATCAAATTTCACCGATTAGCTGTCTAGCCAGGCAAAGAGCCAGGTAGTTTACTTACCTTACATCATTTTTTTATATTAATTTTTTTTTTTTGGAGACAGAGTCTTGCTTTGTCGCCAGGCGCCAGACTCGAGTGCAGTGGCGTGATCTCGGCTCACTGCAACCTCCGCCTCCCAGGTTCAAGCAATTCTCCTGCCTCAGCCTCCCGAGTAGCTGGGACTACAAGTGTGCGCCACCACGCCCAGCTAATTTTTCTATATTTAGTAGAGACAAGGTTTCACCATGTTGGCCAGGATGGTCTCGATCTCTTGACCTCGTGATCTGCCCGCCTCAGCCTCCCAAAGTGCTGGGATTACAGGAGTGAGCCACCATGCCGGGCCTATCTTACATCATATTAGTAAACAGAAGCTCTCTAATCTTCACCCATGCCTTCCGTATAATATTCCCCATGTTTTCTTATTGGCATAGCCCCCAGATAGTAATACTACCACATTTAGTCATTTGAATAATAAAGATTTTATTTGTTCTCTCCTTTCTTGATAATATGATATTTAAAATGTGTATACTAGTTGTATTTTAAAAATACGAGATGGCTAAGTCAGAATAGGTCCTATAAAAAAGATGACTAACCAGCTGTCAGGAGTTTTACTGTATTTCCTTGGTGCTGTTTTTAGAATGAAAGTCCTGGTTCTCCGCTTTGCAGTGTTACAGAATAATCAGAATGAAGGAAATTCAAAATCAGGGCCATGCTCTTAAATATTTAATAACCAGCACTCGGATAAGGAAAAAATATACTCTGTGTTGCAGGATTTGTTGATCTCAAGCCATCAATGAGAAGTCACTTAACAGGAATTTGAAAAGATTGGCTCTCAAGAGTGTTGTTGTACTCTATAAATGTACAATGGATTATCAGTGAGCGGTCATGATATCTTGATTTCTCATTTTGAGGTCCATAGAGAAATATATATATGTATATATATGCCTATTTTTTCCATGGTTCAGGGAAAATTTCTTATCTCAGGGACTAGCAACATAATAGTAATAAAAATAACAAAACTGAAATGATAATAAAAATTTTATTGACAAGTCTTGGCCATTATATATATGTAAAGAATTCTATAGTTTATTATTATAATTAATTATACATATATTATTTCAAAGGTGGTTAAATTGGTACAAATACACTCCAACTAGAATTATAATTTTGTTAAATGAGACAGAAAAAAATTACAATGGTTTTTGAAACACAATGTTAAAAATGTCCTAAATATATCTTTAGAAAGTGAGTAGAAATACTTAAAATAATTCTACCCAAAATGTTTTTCTTGAGAAACAGTGAAAGGATTTTGTTAATATTTGTCTAGCTTATAAAAGAAATATTTATTTAAAATGAGATTTGTTAAATGGATAAGTTAATTTTGAGAGGAAGAGTCAGAACCAGATATTACTGTTAAAATATTTAAGAAGTCAACTGGGAACCACTGGTTTTAACAAAATAATCTGGAAACTTCTCAAATCTCTTGAAAATTACCTACAGATTCTTCAGTGTCTTGTATAACAGCCTTAAAAGTAAGCTTGAATTTGGATAGTTGTACTTGAACTGATGGTTATTGGATATTTCCCTGCTCAAACATGTGAATCATTACAGCATATAACTTTATGTAATTTTTAGAAAGCATACAATTCTAAGTTTTATTATTTTTCTAATCATTATAATTAAACTTGAGTTTGAATCTTAGATCCACCAATTGCTAATTTTTTAACTTTTTTAAAAAACTTAATTTTCCTAAGTACAGTTTCATAGTTGGTAAAATAGTGGCACTAGGTATATATTGGATGTGCAAAGTGTTTAACATTGGAAATGTAACTGAATGTATATTGTCATTATTATTATTTACACTATTTAAATAGTTGCAATTACTTTTGATAGTGAAAAGTAGAAATATAAAATTTCACTTTTTTTTTGTGGACCTGTATGATCGACTCATCTTTCCATTGGCACTAACATATTTTCGGGTTGCTATTGTACCATTCAGTGTGGCATTTACATTTCAACAGTTCTGTTTCTTGCTATAAAATCAGTTCAGTAAAGAAATGATCTGGGTATTATTCAGTTTAGAGCTTGGATACAGTGCATTTATAATAAAGTTGTAGAAAACTGTAAAAACCAATGTTAATTTCTTTGTTGTAAACAATTGCTATAGATTATATCACTCATGTGGCCAGTTAACATAAAAATGATGATTGGAGGACTAAGGAAATGTTTTTGAATTCATACAAATCTCCTTCTCTTACTAGATACACTACTCAATGACTTTATCATTCTAACAAATTAATCTACATTTTTAAAATATAACATTTTCTCGATTCAATAACTGATAAAAGCACAGCTATATTCAATGCTACAACAGAGGTTCTAGGAGCCGTATCTTATTTGTACATTCTATATAGTTTGGCTTTTGTTTCCTAATCCTTTTGTTCATGTTACAGAGTTCACATCCTAATTGACCTTAAGTTTGTAATATTTCTTTCCTTCTTAAGAAAGTAATGAAACCAGCGGGGCACGGTGGCTCATGGCTGTAATTCCCGCATTTTGGGAGGCTGAGGCAGCCTGATCACCTGAGATCAGGAATTCAAGACCAGCCTGGCCAACATGGTGAAACCCGTCTCTACTAAAAATACAAAAAGTAGCTGGGCGTGTGGGCGCATGCCTGCAATCCCAGCTACTCAGGAGGCTGAGGCAGGAGAATGGCTTGAACTACAGAGGTGGAGGCTGCCGTGAGCCCAGATCGCTCCACTGCACTCCAGCCTGGGCAACAGAGCAGACTCTATCTCAAAATATAAATAAATAATGAAGCATCTAGGAGCAGTGGCTCATCCTGTAATCCCAGCATTTTGGAAGGCCAAGGCAGGTGGATCGCGACTCCAGGAGTTCGAGACCAGCCTGGGCAACATGAAGAAACCCCGTCTCCACAAAAAAAAAAAAAGAAAAAAAAATTGGCCGGGTTGTTGTGGCACACGCCTGTTGTCTCTGCTTCTCGGAGGATGAGGTGGGAGGATCACCCGAGCCCAGAAGATCAAGGCTGCAGTGAGCTGAGCTTGCACCACTACACTCCAGCCTGTGTGACAGAGCAGAACCCAGTCTCAACAGTAATAACTGTAATAATAATAGTAAAGCAGTTTCAACAAAACAATAGTTTCATCATTTCTATCTTCATTCTTAGAATAAATTTTAAGCTACTAAAATATACTTTTAAAATTATGACAAAGTGTCAAGAATAAAGACATAAATTGTCAGAATCAGTAAATATCATATCTTCTTTAATATATTGTATGAATGTAGTAGTGCTCATAAATGAACCCCCACAAAAGAGTATTTGAGAACATTACACACACACAAAAAAAGTGACAAAAAGATTGAGGAGAAAATCTCACATAGGTTACATGACAATTACGCTTAGTTTCTGAATAATATTCTAAACATACTTGTTAAACTAAGAAAAGTGCACAAGCAATTCCGAAATAGAATCAGAATGTTCAAGCATGTCTTTTGAAAGATAAAGAAAAACATACTAGATATATTTATTGGGTCAAAAGGAGCCTCCCCCTAACCACCAACAATAATAATTTTTAATTACAATTGCTCTGCAATCAAAGTTATAATTTTTCTTTCCATGAACAAGTTTCATAAATGTCTGTTCTTTATGTATTTTATATTTTTGTTGTTTAAATCAGAATTTTATTTTTATTTAGACTCAATATTTAGAACAAACTTATGAAACTATCGGCTTAAGTGACTGACATGTAACAATATGTTTGTTATGAAGGTAATTATATTAAACAGTTCAATCACTAGGCTAACCAAGTTTAGTCATAATTAAAATAAAATGGTTGGTATATAACTTCATCATAAGTGGAAAAAGAGTCATTAAATTGTTTGTGTAAACTAAGCATTAAACCTATTTTGCCATATTAGTGGAATTTTATTGCCCTGATCTGATTATAATTTATGTACAATCTAAAGCTTGCTCACAATAGAACATATGTTTATTAATCCAATCCTTTTGACTGAATTAATTAATTAATTTAATTACCTCAAGGGAAGCATCCACTTACCTTGCCTATGTGTGATCCAGCATTGTTTTACATATTTTCAGAGTTTGTCAGATATTTGGTTATAAAGATCAATTGCTTTTGGTGTAAAAAGTGTGAATCCATTCTCTGGGGATTACATTTAGTCAGAGAATACATACACCATTTCTGTTTTTTTAAAAGCTCAAATCATAGATCTAATCTCAGAAACATCCACCTGAAATTGATTTCCATAAACTGGACCTACACGTGAGGCAGAGCATAGAAGTTTAAAGAAAGCCAAACTCTTTACTTCTTAGCAGCTTTTACTACTAACTGTGCACCTTAAATATGAGAGTAGCCTAGCCTCTGAGCTTGGCATTGCCACCATGAGGAGTATCAGATTTCCACAGTACCTCATGCTCCATCTGGCATCTGGATAATTTTCTTGCAGTTGAAATGGAGTTAACTTGATGACCCAGTGAACCAAGAACTCTCTACCACTTAAGTAATTCCTTGGTAACAAACAAAATGTCGGTAACTCTATGAGTTCACTAAAATTTAGTATCCTAAAACTATAGATTACTAAATGGCACCTGCTTGAACACACACATACACACACACACGCGCACACACACACATTTCCTGCAGATACGCAAAGGATTTGTATTTTTACATTTACATTTATTCTAGCCCTTCTTTTACTCTTAATATAATGTGATTGTAATTATATTTTAGATACCTCATATTTAGCAGCATAAAGAAAACATTTTTATGTTATATATAGAGAATAATATACGAAGGATACATAAAATTAACATTGAGAAAACCTAAGCCAAAATTTAAAAATTACGAGAAAAGCAGATATTAAAATAAATATTAGAGCAACGCAAATTAAAATAATATAGAATTTGTACAAATAAAAGTGACCAGTGAAAGAAAATACTTTCCATTAATGAAATATATCTACAAAAGTAATATGCAATAAAGAAGTGTCATAAAGCAATGTGAAATAAATTAATTCTAATAAATTATGCTGAGAAAATTGCCTAAAGGAAAAGAAAAATTATGACTTCTTCACCTTCTATGTGTCATGATAAATTTGACTATCTCAGCCATTACTCACCTTCCTTCACTTTCACAGAATTCGTGTAACATACATCATTTTGCTGAAATATTTGTTATTTCACAGTAAAGAATACCTATACATTATTTATGACTAAAAAGTTAGAATATTTTTAGTGGGCAGGCTCCAGTTTTATAGTTGATCATTTCAACGTATCTAACTATAATTCCCTGCCCATAAACTACTGTTAGCAAATATTTGCCTTATTTTTATGCATTGAAATTATCTAACAAAACAATCTAAGCACTATTGCAAACGAAAAAGTTTCTTGTACTCACAATAAGAAAGTTCAGGTAAATTATAAAAATAATTAACAAAAACTGTAGATTACTTGAAGAAAATTATAGTATTAGAATTAGGATTTTTCAACCCGCCATCAATCTGCACAGAAGACAGAAAGAAAACAATAGTTGTCAGCCTTCCGCGTTTGTGTTCTGTTTGATTTTGTTTCATGTTATGTTGCATTTTGTCTTTTTTATGGTGGAAAATATTGTGGCAATCTTGCATTCCCAGGATAAATCGCACTTTTAGTCATATCTATGATTTTTAAAATACACATTTCTGGATTTTTTAAAGATCTTATTTATAACGTAACATGGAGTTTCCCATCAGAAGTCTTCCTTGTGTTAATTTCTCTAACTTTGTTCACATCCTATACCAAAGTTTTGGGTCTTGAATTTGGACTTTGTAGGCTTTTATCATAATAGCATGATGATGATTTTTATTTATCTCAATGCATATGCCTTTACATTTACGATGAATATCCATTAGTATATTTAGGATGAACAAATTAATCAGAGTAGTTATACATGTAGGAGCAGAGAGATAAGAACAACAGTGTATAAAAGCAAGAAACAATAACTACTTACCTCAGGTGTAACAAATTTAAATTTAAGGTTACAGAACTACAACTCTATTTTGCTATAAGTAACTCTTCCTACTTTGAGCCCCAATTCCACTTAACTTCTAAGAAACATTTACACTTGTCCCCTCAGTAAAGTTGCTGGTGAATGTGTGTAGGACGAAAGGGCAGAGGGGAACTGAGGAGAGGAGGACTGTGGAGTATTCAGGCTTTCTGAGGCAGGAGAGCATCTTTCTCAGATGGTCGTCCACGTAGCTTACCACTAAGGTGTCTTTTCTTCCTGTATGTCCTGCCTGCCTTATCTCTGCCTGCCTCTCAGAAGTCCTGGAGTTGAGTCAGTGTTTTACAATATTCCAGAGGGCCAAAAAGACTGACAGGCCATTGCTGTCACACTTCAAAACCATAAAGAGAAACTATTCCTTCTCTTCAGTGTTCTCACTTTCCCACTGCACATGGCCCCCTTGGGGAAACCCATGCAATTTTTAACTTTGGGGGCCTCCTATCTGTTTCTCTTCACTCAAATTCCAGACTCTTCTTGCAGTCTAAAGAAAGTGGGTTTGATAAGGTGTACACATATTTCTCCCCATATTATTTTTCAAAGTTATTTCTCCAAAGCCAAAACTAATGTGGCAAGTTCACAGACAATGCAGAAAAAATCAACCCCAAATATTTCAGTGTATGACATTAAATGTGTACTTACATAGTTTTTAAAAATACGTATATATTTATATATTATTGAATTTTAGGTTCTGGGGTACATTTAAAGAACATGCAGGATTGTTGCATAGGTACATACATGGCAATGTGGTTTGCTGCCTCCATCCCCATCACCTATATCTGGCATTTCTCCCCATGGTATCCCTCCCCAACTCCCCATCCCACACTGTCCCTCCCCTAGTCTCCCCTCACAGACTTCAGTGTGTGATGCTCCCCTCCCTGTGTCCATGTGTGCTCATTGTTCAACACCCACCTATGAGTGAGAACATGCGGTGTTTGATTCTCTGTTCCTGGCTCAGTTTGCTGAGAATGATGGTTTCCAGGTCCCTACAAATGACACAAACTCATCGTTTTTTATGGCTGCATAATATTCCATGGTGTATATGTGCCACATTTTCCCTGTCCAGTCTATCATCGATGGGCATTTGGGTTGGTTCCAAGTCTTTGCTACTGTAAACAGTGCTACAATGAACATTCGTGTGCATGTGTCCTTATAATAGAATGATTTATAATCCTTTGGGTATACACCCAGTAACGGGATTGCTGGCTCAAATGGAATTTCTATTTCTAGGTCTTTGAGGAATCGCCACACTGTCTTCCACAATGGCTGAACTAATTTACACTCCCACCAACAGTGTAAAAGTATACCTATTTCTCCACATCCTCTCCAGCGTCTGTTGTCTCCAGATATTTTGATGATCGCCATTCTAACTGGCGTGAGATGGTATCTCAGTGTAGTTTTGATTTGCATTTCCCTAAAATACTTGCCAATACTTTAAAATTTTGATTTCCAGCTTCTCCTAATAATTTTAAAACTTGGAATTCAGAAGACTGCCTTTCCTTCATCTGAAAACTAGTGCTGATTTCACACTGATCATCTAAGAAGAAACTCATTTTCCCTGTTTTGTTCTTAATATTTCTGAAAACTGTGGATTTTCAGTTGCCTTTAATAAGTGATCTTTCACTCCTGTTTCCAGCCATTTTCCTCTTCATAAGGCCTGCCTTGGAGCTGATATGCATTTGGTTTTGTATCTCAGGCAAAATACTTAAGCTTTTGGAAACAGATACAGAGATTCTGGGATGCTTTTTTTGTTTTTCTGTTTTTTTCTATCTTGTCATATCCCCCCCTGGGGGCAATGCACACAGACGAATTAGCTGCTTCTGAGAGTGCAAGGAAAATAAGGCATATCAGAGGAAAGGACGTCGATTGATATCTCAAAAATATTATTTCGCTACTGACTTGTCAAATTATATTATAAAGTATTGCAATCATAACATAACTTTAATGTAAACAGTTTACCCAATCCCTCAGTATGTGTATAATGCATTTGATTTGGTGCATTAGATGATTTTAAAGAGCCATCCATGAAACACTTTTTGAAATTTAACTTTAATGAAGACTCTAATTAATTCAAAGTAAAACCAAATGACTTAAAACATGAACATAAAATTTGAAATAGACAACTTACTTGAAAGGCTTTTGCAAGAGATGCAGAGTTCCAGCTATTATTTCATACTAGCTAAAGCTCCATTAAAATGAAACCAGAACTGTTTGTCTTTCAAAGGACCAGATCTAGTGTGTAAAAAGTTGATTTCCTCTCAGGTGGATATCATAAACATGCTAAGGTTATGCTAATGCCTCACAGAGTGCTATATGCATAGTAGCGTCTTGCTATAATTGGGGAAAGAATGACCACATGTTAAATGAAGGAAGTAAACAGGGATACATTACAAGCCTTCCATTTTTTTCAATAAATAGCAATATGACACATATATTAAATTTAAACTGTGCCTTTAATATATTAATTACTTTTAGAAATAGATCCATATTATTCAGCCACAAAGTAGGAACTCTTAGACTTACAGAAATTTTCATATACATTTAATAGTAGGTGATGGATTTCTAAAAATGTTTCTAGACTGAGTCACACTTCCTTACCTGTCTCTGCATCAGATAGTATGCTTAGCAGAGAGTTTACATCATACTCTTATTATATTTCTTTCTTCTTCTAGATGTTAATATTTCAATCGTACATATAAGGAAATTGAGTCATAGTGGTTGCGAGCATGACCCTAAATTCAAAGTAAATCACAGAAGTAGAAATTGAACTAGGATTTGTCCATGAGACTGTACTGTGTGTTTGATAATTACGTGATTTAAATTTGAAGTAGTGTTTCTGTTGTGTGCACTTTTCTGTGCCTCACCTGTTCTTTACGTAGATGTGTCATAGAATAAAATGTTTTCTTCTTCAACTTCTGCTTTTATTTTCTCATGCTTAGAGAAAACAGAATTTATGTTCCAATAATATAAGACAGAGACTTTAAAAAAAAAAAAAAAACAAGCAATCTATCAAAATTATGCTAAAGAAGAGGTGGACAGACTGGTCTCTGACCTAGCTTACCTTCTTCATTTTTTGAATGAGGAAACTAAGTCCCAGAAAGGGCATGTGCTAGTTCAATTCAATTTAATGTTGTTTGCTTAGAACTCTTTCAAATCTTATTTAGACAATTCATAGAAAGGGCAAATATGGCAATATAGATAAAATGGGTCAACTTAGATTAAATAAACAAAGCTACATGACTACAGCATTGACTAACACATTACACTGTATTAAAAGAAATGCAGGTAGATAGATCATTATAATAACGTGTGATAAATGCAGTAAAAATATGTGTACAGGGAAGTGGTGGGTCTGAGGAAATGTTTAATTCTGTATGGGGCAACCAAGAATTCTCTGGAAGGAAAGCTCTCGTGAACAGGCATTAGGATGTCACCATATGATTCCCTCATGAGTCTCTGACATACGTAAAGTAAACATGTATAAAATATTTTATTTAAATTATCAATTAATGAGGAAAACAGTAAAATAGTTATGCTATCTCCAAGGACCTTCAAAAACCAGGGTTTTATAGAGACCATCACAAAAGACATTTTATCTTTTTTAAACATCAGGATAAGATCACAAGTGTACATGCAAAGTTAGAGATCCACTTTCCACACCGTAGTGTGGGATCTTCTGGTTCACTTGCTCCACAACAAAACCATCAGAGCTTGCAAAAATTATTTTTGAAAAATATCAACTATTTAAAGACTCTGAAATTGTTCTAAGGGCATATAAGCATTCCACAAGTGAAAAAAACATTCATTCAGGAAAATCTACTACATTTCAGTAACAGCAATGAAAATCTGTGATTTATTTGAGTCATTATTCAATCCTTCCCCCCTGCCCCTCCACCTCCCCCCACCTCCCCCCACCTCCCCTCACCTCCCCCCACCTATCCCCCCACCTTCCCCCACCACCCTGCCTCCCTACACAGAGCTCCTATATGAAGGAAGCTCTGTTCTAGGCAAGTAATGCTACAACAATGGGGCTTCTTCTACCCTCAGTTCCCAGTCAAGGGCTACAGTATCTCCCTGGAGAAGCAAGTTACCAATATTTCTTATAAATTCCTTTCCCCAGCTCCCTGCAGCTTGGCTTTGCAGAAGCTAAATTTCAAGTGGGTATGGTTGATATTGGGGTCTCTTTTCATTTTCCCAGCCCTCTCTCATAGATGGAAGTCTGATGCCAGGAATGGTAGGCAGAGACTACTGAAGCCTCAATCACCTACACTCTAGCAAATTCATGAGGTTCCACACCAGGAAAGGGAAGCCAAAATAATCAGAGTTTATTCTCCCTGTCCAGCACCCTTCTCATATATGAGAAGCATCATTCCAGGAGAAGTGTGCCACTGGCCTTGCCCACTTCTCCAGATCCCCAGCTCAGAGATTATGCACAGGAAAGACAAACCATAGGAATGGAGAGGTCCAAAACTCTCCATCCCACCAATACAGTGACTTTATTCAGAACAGGGTATAGGAAAGTTCACAACTAAAGGTCCTCTTGAATCAATGAAGATTCTGGTGATTTGCAACTAAAAGAAGGCGATTGCAATTAAAAGCAGTGTTACTGAGTCCCTGCATTTTTCTAAGAGATAGTTTATTTTTCTCTCTCTTTCTTCTTTTCTCTTTCATCCATTTTTCCACTTCCTACTTAGCTCTTTAGAAGCGCAATTACAGCCTTCTGTCTCTTTTTCATCATATTCTCTACAGGACAAGTTCATCTGACTATGTGTTTGGAAGCTCCAGAGCCAAACCCTTGCATGCCAGGAGGTTGCCTTGAGAGAGAGTCAATTTACAACCAAAAGTTACCTGCTAAAGATTTCTTTGGCTGCCTTTACAGTGTATCTCTGTGGGATGTTAGAGTGAATGTGGTGGAAAGGGAATACTTTACGCTGCTGGTGCGAATGTAAATTCATAAAACCACTGTGGAAAACGTATGGAGATTTCTTAAAGAAATAAAAGTAAAACTGCCATTTGATGCAGCAATTTCACTAGTAGTATTTACCTTAAAGGAAAATAAGTCATTGTATGAAAAAGACACATGCACACACATGTTTGTAGCAGCACAATTCACAATTGCAAAGATATGGAACTAACCTAAGTGCCCATCAACCAAGGAGTGAATAAAGAAAATGTGGTATAGATACACCACAGCATAATACTTAGCCTTAAAAAAAATGAAATAATGTCTTTTATAGCAACATGGATGGAACTGGAGGCCATTAATCGAAGCGAAGTAACAAGACATAGAAAATTAAATATCATATATTCTCACTTACAAGTGGGAACTAAGCTGTAAAGACACAAAGGCATAAAAATGGTGTAATGGACTTCGAGGAATCAGTGGTGGGGGAAGGTTGGGAAGGAGATGAAAAACAAGACTACATATTGAGAACAGTGTATGCTGCTTGGGTGACAGGTGCACTAAAATCTCAGAATTCACCACTAAAGAATGTATCCATGGTCTGTGTATGTTGGCTGAGACCTGTGATACCAGCACTTTGGGAGGCCAAGGTAGGCAGATCACTTGAGTTCAGGGGTTCAGACCAGCCTGGCCAACATGGTAAAACCCCATCTCTACTAAAAATACAAAACAGGTGAGTATGGTGGCACACACCTGTAATCTCAGCTACTCTGGAGTCTGAGGCACAAGTCACCTGAACCCGGGAGGTGGAGGTTGCAAGTGAGCCAAGATGTTTTTACTGCACTCCAGCCTGGGTGATGAAGTGAGACTGTCTCAAAAAAAAAAAAAAAAAAGAAAAGAATTTATCTATGTAATCCAAAACCACCTATATCCCCAAAAACTATTTTTAGAAAGTGAGGTACAATGACAATGTCTCATTAGATAGCGAATATCAATAGATACAATTAATGTTCTTTATGGTAAGATAGTATAACCTCTTGGGTTGAATTTTCACCAGATAAAAATTATTTGCATATTTACTAGGGGAAAACCTACTATGCAGGTTAATATGTAACTTTAGGAAGTCTGAGCCATTGATTGCTAGGTAATAGCAGTCAAACAATCACGTAGTGTCCGAGAAATGAAAAAATCATTCATGGCTCTAATAAACAATTCTTCAGTTTTATACTGAAAGGAGCTGCAGTCATCCTTTTTGCCTTATTTTAAAGTTTTGGATAATTTATCTCACAAGAAGTATGTCCCCACGTGGACTGGAAAGAGAATGATATGCAAGACAGAAAGAAACCAAGGAGTAGAAAACAGCAGTGTGTTTGGAGAACAAGTAATTCACTCATGATTGTGTATGAAATTTTAGATGCAGAAGAGGAGGTTGGATATTTAGTATCAAAAAGCCACTTGTAAAATAAATGAGAATTTTAAAAGCTACTTGTGTGCCAGGCAAAGTAAGAAGTTTAGGCTTTTTGTAAATATTACCTTGTACCATTTATGGGTTTTAAATAAAGATGAATACAGTTTTAGAGAGAACAGCAGAGAGAAAAGTAGCAACAAAGGGAAATAGACTACAAAAACTAATCTCGCAAAGTTGTTTAGATCTATGCTTCTCTAGATTTAATGTGCATACAAATAAATCACCTTAGAGAACTTGTCAAAATTTATTTTTGTATTTAGTAGATCTGTGATAGCACCTAAGATTTTCCATTTCTGAAAAGGTCTCAGGTAATGGCACGGCTGCTAATTTATGGATTACACATGGAGCAGCAAGAATTAAGATTGGCACTGTCGGATAGAAATATCATGTTTTAGTGGCCATGTTCCAAAGAATTTAAAGATACAATTCATATTAAAAATAGATTTCATTTAATGCAGTATAATTAAATATTAGCATTTCAACCTGTTATCAGTTTTTAAAAGATTGGTAATCAGATATTTTGCACCCTTCTGTTCATACTCAGTGTTAGATATCCAGCATGTTTTTTACATTTACAACACATTTCAATTCAGACTCTAAGTTTTCATTGGGAATATTTGACCTGCATTTTGCTGTTAAATTTTATAAAACTTACTATTGAAAAAGTCTTACATATGCAAGTTGATCCAAACATACTGAAAATTTTTGTGATAACTGAATCCAATTTCCTTTAGGGAGTTTAAATCAATTAAAATTAAAGAAAATTAAATATTTGGCTTCTCAGTTGCATTAGTCACATTTCAAGTGCTCAAAAATCAAAAAAAGAACACTAGCCTGTTGACTGCAGGCACAGAGAAGAGTCAGAACAAGTACAGTAGTGCTATGCTACAGCATTTAAGTGGTACATTGTTAAGAAAGTGTAAAGAAGAAGTCAAAAAATACTCAAAGAGGTAGTGAAAAAATCGGGAGACAGTCCTTATTTAATTCTTACAGCTCAACAGAGCCACGTCTGTATATGTCTTCCCAACTCTGTATTCAGTCATGTTACATTGATAGCTTGAGTTTGGCCATGATGAGTGTATTTAAAACATAAATATTAGCAAATGCTTCCTTTCCTCTTCCAGAATCCATTGTTAAACATTTACCAGGACATCACTAGAGTTCAGGTATCTGAGAGATCAGATTGGTTTATTCCCATTTTCTGAAATTGAATAGGTTTTCATCAGAATGAAATCCACAAAATCCTATAATATCCTACATAAGCTGGCTTTAGTCTACCTCTCTAAAACCATCTACATTATGAAATGAGATTATTTTGCTCTTCCTTCAAAATGCCAAGCGTATTCCAACTTAAAAATCTCATTGCTTGTTGAACATTCTCCTTAGCTTTTTGTGAATTTCATTCTAATACATATCATTTGCTCGGACTCATTTTTCCAAAATCCTTCAGGAACCACCTGTTGTTCCTTAACAATTAGTGATTAACTATCTGTATCCTTGCTTTATTTTTGTTGCTAGAATTAAACATAACCTGAGATACTATCTTTTTCAAAATTTCCTTATCTATTTCTTGTATGTCTCTGGAAATGTGAGGTCTTTCAGAACTTATTTGGTTTTATTCTGATGCCTCAACCTCCTAGAGCATTGCATGATAGCAATGGCATTCAGTAACAATTTGACACATGAAATAATTGAATAAATGAATTTATTTAGGTGGGACCTTATGTAAGAGGGACATGAATTTGGTGAATGAGTGGATATGGGGGCCAAAGCAGCAGGGAGAGCCAAGAGGTCGCTCAGTTTCCCAGCTTAGATCATTAAGAAGGCATGCAGTAGATAAAACAATAAACACAAGAGGAAGAACAAATGTGGACATGAGTATTACCAGTTCGTCTTTGATCATGCTGAGTTTAAGCACCTTTGGAAACTACAAATATAGAAGTCCAATAGGACATTCAATATGCAAGTCTGGATTTTGGGAAAGAGAATCTCAAAGATTTGATAACTATTTCTTATAGGTAGCACTTAAAATCACAAGATCATGTAGGAAGTTGATGATAAACGAAAATAGTGTGAAATTCTACACAACACCAAAATTAAGGTGGCAACTAGAAGTAATAAACGTGTAAGAAAAAGTCGTAAAAGAAAGAAAATACCAAAATAGTATAGAATCCAGGAGACAGTCATCATTTCTTCTTACAACCAAAGATGCCATTTTCTCTTATGACAAATGCCAAGCATTATAATTCGAGGTATTCAAGCAGGGATAAAATATGATTCCTGCTAGATTTCAGAAGAAACAGCACATGGCAGAAAATACCCATAATTAATCTGAAAGGTTTTACTGGTTGAATAATGGCTTAGAGTACAGGATGAGGCTGGGTATAAATCCTTCTGACTTAACTGTCTTTCTCACAATCAACAAGACTTCTTAAGCCCTCCAACTTGTGAGTCCTGAGTGAAAAGAAAAAGTCTAAGTGGTAAAGCTAGAGAATTTGGGTACCTAAATATCTTCTGTGAGGTCTTCCTCTGAAAGACTCCAATAACAGAAAATGACAATGTCAAATCAATGTAGGTCTTGAGGAACAACCAGTGATTACGTTAGTGAGTCAGATGCTTCCCCTGGGTTCCAAAGTCCAAACTCTGCCAGCACTGCTGATTAGACTATTGAAGAATTACTGCAGCAGAACTTAAAGGGTCCCAGGAGACCTAGCAGAGGGGTGTCAGAGCCACAACGAGAAACAGGATTTTTTAAAAATATAGTCGTCAGATCACTTTTTATCTTGGGAACTGTGTGGAAGCTATGTAACTTGGCAAGTAGGTTCTATTCATCGACGCAACTCAGGACCAGCCCCAGCCCAGGCTGTTCAAATACATTTGATAGGAGTCAAAGCAGACATTTGGGTTCTATCACAATACTTTTAACATCTGGAAATACTTTTTTAAAATAAAAGATTTGCATATCTGTTAGAAGTAATTGCTCTAAAGTGTGGAATCTTGTTTCCAGATGCCCTTATCAGTCAGATTTGGACACCGTTATTGGTCTGATCTGTCTATTTGTTGAGACCACAATAAGATTGTGAGTTATTCTATTCTATTCTTATATAACTTACTCTTGTATGTTATACCTATTTATTTTTTGTACACTTCAATAACTGGAAATAATGGATGCTTAGTGTATATTCTTCGAATCATTTAAAATAAATAAAAGATTTGTGCTGTTCATACCTGCGGAGAACTAGCCAAGAGTATCTCAAGTAGAATCCTCAGTGACACACTGAGAAGCATCCCCCTATAATGTTGGAGCTGATACAAATTTCAATCTGAAACTGCATTTTTCAACTGAAAATGGGGACAAATTAAATTTTAAAAATTCAGAATAAGTTAATACTGCCTTTAACTTGAATCACGAAGCTAATTTTTTTTTAATGTCTACGTCTGTACATTCACTAGGGACTACTCTAGTTATTATAAAAAAAAAAGTCTGTCAGCTAAAACAGAGATCAAAATACAAATTGTATCACATAGGAACATTACATGAATTTGTTTCACTCCCTGGAGAACTTTAGGTTCATAAAAAGCAATGAATGGATTACATGAAGACATAAATATGCTCCTGCATTTTCATCTGTGACAGATATATTCTTACTGCAATGCAGTCTTTAAAACTACACCACCTTGGGCTATGAGCTCATCAGAGCTCTCAAGCTCAGTGGGGTCAAATATGGTTAATGTTTGGAAGGGTGACCTCCAAGGAAAATCCAGGTGCAAGAGGATATAAGTCTAGTAATTCAATAGATGACATGGCTTCCTTTAAGTCACTAATAAGCGATTCTCCCTCAAGGCCATTATCAGACACCATGCTACTGAAGGTTTCTTTGTAAAGTTTTACCATATGTGGACATTTAGTATCTCATTTTTTTATAGTCTCTTTACTGTCACGATAATCATTCTGAATGTAACATTTTTTTTCCAAATTTTGTGACAAAATATACATAAAATGTGTCGTCTCAACCATTTTAAATTGTACAATTCAGTGACATAAGTACATTCATATTTTGGGCAACCATCATAACCATTTATTTCTGGAACTTTTTACTTTGTAAAACTAAGATTCTATACCCATAAATAGCACCTCCCCATTCTCTCTTTTCCCAGCCTGGGGCAACCACCATTTTACTTTTCATTTCTATGATTCTGATTACTCTAGGTACTTGATAAAAGTGGAATCATACAATATTTGTCTTTTGGGGATTAGCTTATATTTCACTTAACATAAACTCCTCAGGATTCATTCTTGTCATAACAAATGTCATAATTGCCTTCTTTTTTTTTTCTTTCTTTTTCTAGTTTTTTTTGAAATGGACTCTCGCTCCGTCACCTAGGCTAGAGAACAGTGGCGTGATCTCAGCTCACTGCAACCTCTGCCTCCCAGGTTCAAGTGATTCTCCTGTCTCAGCCTCCTATGTAGCTGGGATTACAGGTGCCTGCCACCATGCCCAGATAACTTTTGCATTTTAGTAGAGATGAGGTTTCACTATGTTGACCAGGCTGGTCTCGAACTCCTGACCTCAGATGACCCTTCCATCTCAGCCTACCAAAATGCTAGGATTACAGGCATGAGCCACTGCACCCAGCCAGAATTGTCTTTCTTTTTAAGGCCAAATCATATTCCATTGTATGTGTATGCCACATTTTGCTCATTTCTTCATCCATTGATCGGCATTTTACATTTTAGCTGTTAGACTAATGCTGCTATGAACTTGCACGTACAAATATCTCTTTGAGACCCCACTTTCAGTTATTTTGGGTATTTACCCAGGAGTGTAATTGCTGGATTATATGATAATTCTATTTGTAAGTTTTTGAGAAATGGCCATACTGTTTTCTACAGCAGCTATATCATTTAATGTCTCCACCAAGAATGCAAAAGATTTCAATTTCTCTACATCCTCACCAACACTTAGTTTCTGTTTTTGTTTTTGTTTTTTTGTCTTATGTTTGTTTGTTTTATAGTAGCCATCCTAGCAGGTTTGAGGTAGTATTTTATTATTTCTTTATTTGCTTTTTCCTAATGGGTTGTTGAGTATCTTTCTATTTGCTTATTGATCATTTGACATCTTCTCTAGCAAAATGTCTATTCATATCTTTTGCCCATTTTTTGAATAAGATTGTTTGTTTTCTATTGTTAAGTTTTAGAGCTCTCTTTATATTCTGGATATTAACCCTTATCAGGTGTATGATTTTAAAGTATTTTCTCCCATTCAGTAGATTTTTTTCTCTGTTGTTAGTATCCCTGACACACAGTTTTTAATTTTCATAAAGTTCAGTTTGTCTATTTTTTCTTTTGTTACATGTGCCTTTGCTATCATAGCTAAGAAAGCATTTCCAAATCCAATGTCATGAAGCTTTTGCCCTTTATTTTCTTCTGAGTTTTCTAGTTTTTTGCCTCATGTTTAGGTTTTCAATCCATTTGAGTTAATGGAGTTAGATAAAGATCCAATTTTATTCTTTTAAATATAGATATGCAATTTTTCCTGCACCTATATTGAAAACATTGTCCTTTCCTCCATCACATGGTCTTGGAGTCCTTGTTGAAAAGCATTTGACCATTTATGCTAAGATTTCTTTCTAGACTCATTTTCCTGTTTCATTGGTCTATATGTTACTCTTTATGGCTTTAACAACACTGGTTTGATTATTGTAGCTTTGCAGTAAGTTCTGAAATCAGAAATTCTTAGTCATCCAATTCTGCTTCTTTTCTCAGTGTTGTTTTGTATATTAAGGATTCCTTGAGGTTCCATATGAATTTCAGGAGGTCTTTTTCTATTTCTACCAAAAAAAATCATTGGGACTTTGATAAATATTGTATTAAATTTATACATTGTTTCCGGTACCATTTACACCTTAACAATATAAAGTCTTCCAATCAATGAAAATCAAATGTGTTTTCATTTATTTACATCTTCTTTAATATCTCTTAGCAATGTTTTATAGTTTTTACTGTACAAGTCATGCAACTTCTTGGTTAATTCATATGTACTTTATTCTATTTTATAAAGAGAGGTTTTTTATCATTTCTTTTTCAGCTTATTCATTGTTAGTGTACAAAAATACAGTAGTTTTTTTTTGTGTGTGTTGACTTTCTATCTTACTACTTTGCTGATTCTTTTTAGTTCAAACCAATATTATTGTGGAATTTTTAGGACTTCTACACATAAGGTCATATTAGCTGCAAACAGAAATGATTTTATTTCTCCCTTTTCAATTTGAATGTCTATCATTTCCTTTTCTTGCCCAATTGCTCTGGCTACACTTCTGACAATATGTTGAATAGAACTGGTAAAAGCAGGCATCCTTTCTTTGTTGCTGATCTTAAAGGAACAAAACGTTCAGTCTTTCCCCAATAAGTGTGATGTTCTCGTGGGCACTTGGGTCACTTCCACATTTGAAGGATGGAAGGATTTCAATTTCTCCACATTTCCATCAACAATGGGATGGTCATGTATAAATTCTATTATTATGTTGAAGTAGTTTACTTCTATTCTTGGTTTGTTGATGTTTTTTAATGAAAGGGAGTTGAAGTTGAAGTTTGTCAAATTATATCTCTGCATCATGAGATAATGACAGGGTTTTTTTTTGTGTGTGTTTCATTATGTTAATGTGGTCTGTTACACTGATTGATTTTCATATGTTGAGCCATATTTACATTACAAGAACAAATCCCACTTGGTAATGGTGTATAAATCTTTTAATATGCTTTCAATTCAGTTTGCTAGTATTTTGTAGAGTATTTTTGCATTAATGTTTATAAGGGATATTGCCTTACAGTTTTATTTTCTTTTAATATCATTGTCTGGCATTGGTATCAAGGTAATACTGGCTTCATAGGATGAGTTAGAAAGTATTCCTTTCTCTTTTTCTCTGATTTTTTTGGGAAAGTGTAAAAAGAACTGGGTTTAGTTGTTCATTAAATATATGGTAGACACTACTGAAGCCATTAGATCCAGGGATTTTATTTTATTTTTTGTCAGGAGATTTTTTTTTTAATTATTGATTTAGTCTTAACTAGTTATAGGTCTTTTCAGATTTTTCATTTCTTTTAGTCATGCTAGGTTTTGTGTTTCTACAAGTTTGTCCATTTCATATACGTTATCCAATTTCTTAGTATACCGTTGCTCATAGTACTCTCTTATAATATTTTTTGTTTTTGTATGATTTGTAGCAGTTCCCCCAGCTTCATTTCTAATTTTAGTAATTTGAGGCTTCTGTATTTTTTTCCTATTTCATCTTACTCAAGATTTGTCGATTCTGTTATTATTTTTAAAGAACTAAACCCAGTATAACTGACTGATGAAGGGTGATTACTTGCTGGGATGGCTATTTTTATGGCAACTTGACTAAGCCAGAAGATTCCCATATATTTGGTTATGTTATTCTGGATGTGTCTCTGAGGCTGTTCCTGGAGAAGATAAATATTTGAATTGGTGGACTGAGTAAAGCAAATTGCCCTCTCTAATGTGGGTGAGATTCATCGAATCCACTGAAGGCTAAACAGAACAGAAAGGCTAAATAAAAGAGAATTTATTTCCTCTGTCTTAAATGTCTTCCAGCTGGGTAATCAATCTTCTCCTGTCTGCAAACTTAGACTGACACTGGGATTTTTACCATCAGCTTTTTTGATTCTTAAGCCTTTGGACTCAGACTAAAACTATACCATCAGCTCTCCCAGGTTTCTTTAGCTTGCCAACCTTGGGACTTCTCAGCCTCCACAATCATGGAAACCAAATCTTTATTGTGAATCTCTTTCTATATATGTAACCTATTGTTTCTGTTCCTCTGGGGAACTCTGGCTGATATACATATTATATCCACCTTAGTACACCCAGTAGTTGTGACATTCCGACTTTATTTAATGTGGGCCATCACTTCTTCAAATTTCCAAAAGCCATCTTGGCAAAATGTTAGCACCTTCTCTGACAATTACTGCCAGGGAGATAAGCTTATCCTAGGAGAGAATTCCCTATGGTAAATATTCCTTAATCAAACACTATGTTCTGCCTCAGCAAATCCAGCAACCTTAGACTCTCTCTATTACTATGCATACTCTCTTAGTTTTAACAACACATGTTGGCTAGGCCACATAGTTCTTTGGGTGTGTAGTTCCTTTCCTATCTTGGCAGGTTCAACACTTCCTGTGTCTGTAAATTCTTGAAGGTGCATGACTTGACCTACTTGTTGATCTGGTGACAAGACAGGAAGGTGAATATAAATTTTGAGGTGGGTTCATGTTGCATCTTTTCTTCAAGCAAGAGGTACATTAGCCTTTAATAAAGACTGGACTATGTCAGCAGAGAGTTTAGGGGATTTAAAAGTTTTAAAAGCAACATTTTTTCTTAATTTTTGTCTGCTTTGATTTGAAAATTCTGTGGGTACTGTTAAGGCCTCAACCACATCATTGACCTTGGCATAGCGGACTTGACCTTGGCATAGCAGCATCATTTAAATCTCTGTATGCCCCTCCATTATTTTTAGCATTCGGGAGACAAAGAACTTTTTAAAATCCTGCTAAAGAGGCCATCTACCATTCACATTTTACCCTTACTTTGTGACTGCGTTCTCAGTCTTTCATTCACTGTACTAGTGGGACAATGATACTTAGCAAAGCCTGTCTAATTTCATTGTTGTTATAATTAGTACTTTCTCCCAAACCCTCACTTTACTGAAATTAATATTTTACTAATAATCTATCCTAATTAGCTGTCAGTAACACTTACAATTGCACTGCTACAATATATCAGGGCTATTAGTGTTCTATCCATTACAAAAGAAAGGGTCTTCATGACTAGTTGACCAGCTGTTGGTCCATATCTCGATCGAATCCACTCCCTTGGAGCAATCTAGCACTAGTTGTCTTATGTCAGATTTCCTGGGAAATAGATTTAGAAACAGAGTTTTTCATACAGAGCCTTTACCTAGGTGTGTTGATGGCATCAACAATTCTGGAGGAGTCAAGGGAGAAACTCACGTAGAGTAACAGAATAATGGGCTAAGGCAATCTCCTGAATTTCCCTTTAGTTTTAGCCCCTAGGAATAGTGCATTAGACTTTATATCCCTGTGTCACCAGTCTAGGTGTTGTCAAACTATTTTTCTGTAAAAACCAAGTAGTAAATATTTTAAGCTTTATTCTATAACGACTAAGTAGTGAATATTTTAGGCTTTTGGGGTCACATTCATCCTCTGTCACATGTTTTCTCCCTCTTCTTTTTCTTTATGTATTACAACATTTTAAAATATAAAATCTATTTTTATCTTTTGCACCCTACAAAAACAGAGTTAGCCTGCAGCCATATTTTACTTATCTGAGAAAAGTCAACAAGTATGTGCTTTCTTCAGGAAGGGGATGCGACATTGGGTTACTTACTTCTGGTGAACCTGGATAAATTCCTAGACAAAGACGTATCTTGGTTGTTCAACACTTATAGAAGCTGTGGGTAATGAGGGACCCAATCTTGATTAGAGAATCTGCATGATACATCACTACACATACTCTCTGTGAAAGCTATATTCTAGCAACAGACATAGACAATAGACCATTACATAAATAAACACATAGTAATGGCCAGGCACGGTGGCTCATGCCTGTAATCCCAGCACTTTGGAAGGCTGACGGGGGTGGATAGCTTAAGGTCAGGAATTCGAGACCAGCCTAGCCAACATGGTGAAACCTGTCTCTACTGAAAATACAAAAAATTAGCTGGGCGTGGTGGTGCATGCTTGTCATCCCAGCTACTCGGGAGGCTGAGACAGGAGAATCACTTGAACCGGGGAGGTGGAGGTGGCAGTGAGCTGAAATCACACCACTACACTCCAGCCTGGGCAACAGAGTGAGACTCCATCTCAATAAATAGATACATACATACATACATACATACATACATACATAATTATGAGGTTATAAATGCTTTGGAAAAAATAGAGCAAAGTAAGGAGGATCAGATATGGGAGAGAGATTTCGCTTAAATAACATAGTTGGGCAGACATCTTTAAGATGGCTAAGTATGTGATTTTTATAAAGATACAATTAAACTGACATTTCACATCTATAAAGTGTTTTCGTAACTGTGTGCAGTTGTATAAATACCATCACAATTAAAATATAGAACACATCCATTATTTCCTCT
Organism: Cacajao melanocephalus; assembly: GCA_963573385.1. NCBI lineage: Eukaryota > Metazoa > Chordata > Mammalia > Primates > Pitheciidae > Cacajao > Cacajao melanocephalus. The sequence continues at coordinate 2,173 of CAUYLG010059352.1, read as the reverse complement.
CTGCCAGAATTGTCTTGGTCTCTGTAGAGAATCCTTTTGTCCTGTCCTAAGCCCTTGTCACACACTGTCATATTTCTTCTTCCTATAAAATTGTGCTTTTCCAGGATGCATATAAATGGAATCTTGTAGTCTTCTACCACTTAACACATGCTTTTGAGATTCATCCATGCTATTTTATGTATCAACAATTCATTCCTTTTCATAGCTGAATAATATCCTATTAAATGAATATACTACAACTTGTTTATCTACTTACCAGCTGCTGGATATTTGGGTTGCATCTGTTTTTCCTTTTTTTTTTTTTAACTCTTAAGAAGATAGCTTATATGAACAATTGCATGCAGGTCTTTATGTGAACATTTATTTTCATTTCTTTCAGGTAAAATATCTTGGGGTGAAATAGAAGGGTCATAAGTGTTTTACCTCCATAAGAAACTGCTAAGAGTTTTCTAACATGACTATCCAATTTTGCATTCCCAGCACCAATGTATGAAATATCTAGTTACTCCAAATTCTAAGCATCATTAAGCATTGTCAATCTTTAAAAATTTTAGCCTTTGCAGTGGTTACATAATGATATTTCAGTTATGACTTTCATTTGCATTTGCTCAGCATATTCTCAAGTGCTTTTTAGCCTTTTGCATTTTCTCTCTGGTAAAGATGTCTGCTGAAACACTTTGCCTACTTTATTATTGTTTTTCTGTGCTTCTATTCTTGAGTTGTAAAAGATGTTTACATATTTTGGATGCAAATCTGGCATTGGATATGTGTTTTACAAATAGTTTTTCCAGTTTGTGACTTCTCTTTTCCCTTCACCCAACAGCAACTTTCAAAGAAGAAAAGTTTTTAATGAGATAAAGATTAATGTACATATATCTATATGTATGTATGTATATGTATACATGGATATATATATTTGTGTGTGGCTTATGCTTGGTTTTGTCCTAAGTAACATTTGCCTAGTACAAAATCACACACACATGCATGCACACACACACACATACAAAATCATCATTTTTTTAATTTCTGAAGTTTTATAGTTATAGCTCTTCCATTTGGGTTGATGGTTCATATTAAGTTGGCCTTTATATATTAATATTTAATTTTTAAGTGCTGTTTGTTGAAAGACTAGCCTTTTACAACTGAATTACATTGAGGCCTTTGTAAAATAAATGTGTGCTTCTATTACCAGACTATTTTATCAATATATATGTCTATTTTTATGTCTTGATTACTGCTTCTTTTAACTTTATGAGTTTGTATGTGTGGAATCAGGAGGGTGGTAAGAATAATGATCAGAAGGTAGAGTATATTTTAAAGCAACATGATAAGATTTATTTATTTAGAGCTTTTATCTGATAAAAATAAAGTAATAATATACATTCAGTAAAAGTCTCAGGCATGCACATTTTGAGTCATACTTTAACATTAAAATTAAATTAACAAGGTAGGTTAGATATACAAATAATTTCAAACTAATAATCTTTAAGCATAAACCTTAGTTGTATTCACAAACTTGTTTTAACTGAACCAGAATGACAATATTGCTTACTAATATTTCTTACATTACTTCCTCAAGAATTTATTGAAATTTAGATATTTACTGCATTTTGTTTGAAGATGGAACTCTAACAAAGATTCATCTCTGTCCTCAAGGTTTTTAGAAAATATATGCATCTATCAATAAAATATGTGGTAAGTACTGTGAGCCTATAATCTTTGCACTGAATTCGTAAAGGTTATTCAAAGAAACAGCGCTAGTGTTAAATTCAAAAGAATAAGTATAATTTTTCCTAATAAATCAATAGATTGAATTTTATTGGTTGAAGGTGAAAGGTTTGTGTATTTTTGTTTTGTTTGTGTTTTTGAATCCCCTGAAGTCCATATTTATACCTGTCCTTCACAGTACATATTGACAACAAAGATAAATTAAATGCTTTGCTCAATAATTTCCTAAAAATATAGCGTTCTATTCCCTTTAAATGCATGAAGATTTGCCAAGCAACTTTTTATCTTTATTTTAAAAGTGACATTGAGATACCATCTCACGCCAGTTAGAATGGCAATCATTAAAAAATCTGGAGACAGTAGATGCTGGAGAGGATGTGGAGAAATAGGAACACTTTTACACTGTTGGTGGGAGTGTAAATTAGTTCAACCATTGTGGAAGACA
>CAUYLG010059350.1:0-45584 GCA_963573385.1 Cacajao melanocephalus | reverse complement strand
TACACTGTTGGTGGGAGTGTAAATTAGTTCAACCATTGTGGAAGACAGTGTGGTGATTCCTCAAGGACCTAGAAATAGAAATTCCATTTGACCCAGCAATCCCATTACTGGTTATATATCCAAAGGATTATAAATCATTCTATTATAAAGACATATGCAAAGGTATGTAAATCGAGGCACTGTTTACAATAGCAAAGACCTGGAACCAACCCAAATGTGCATGAATGATAGACTGGAGAAGGAAAATGTGGCACATATACACCATAGAATACTATGCAGCCATAAAAAAGGATGAGTTCGTGTCCTTTGTAGGGACATGGATGAACTTGGAAACCATCATTCTCAGCAAACTGACACAAGAACAGAAAATCAAACACTGCATGTTCTCACTCACAGGCGGGTGTTGAACAATGAGAACACATAGACACAGAGAGGGGAGCATCACACACTAGGGTCTGTTGGGGGGGACTAGGGGAGGGACAGTGGGGGGTGGGGCGTTGAGGAGGGATAACATGGGAAGAAATGCCAGATATAGGTGACAGGAATGGAGGCAGCAAACCACATTGCCATGTATGTACCTATGCAACAATCCTGCATGTTCTGCACATGTATGCCAGAATGTAACGTGCAATGAAATATATATATATATAAGAAATTGTTGCCAAATCCTAAAAAAAAAAAAAACAAGAAAAGAAACTTAAGTTACAAATTATCACATACTCTAAAAGGATATTTACAAGTTTATTTAAATATTATATAAATGATTTAAGATTGACATATACTTTTGTTTTAATTATACTTTAAGTTCTGGGGTACTTGTGCAGAACGTGCAGGTTTGTCACTTAGGTATACACTTGCCATGGTGGTTTGCTACATCCATCTCCCCATCATCAACATTAGGTATTTCTCCTAATGTTAGCCCTCCCCAATCCCCCCTCCCCCTGTTATCTCTCCCCTAGCCCCCCTCCCCCCTGCTTCCAGACAGGCCCTGGTGTGTGATGTTCCTCTCCCTGTGTCCATGTGTTCTCATTATTCAACACCCACTTATGAGTGAGAACATGTGGTGTTTACTTTTATCTTCTTGTGTCAGTTTGCTGAGAATGATGGTTTCTAGCTTCATTCATGTCCCTGTAAAGGAAGTTAAATCATCCTTTTTTATGGCTGCATAGTATTCCACGGAACCCAATTGCCCATCAAGAATAGACATATATGTTTTTGAACAAAAAGACATTGCAAAAAATCGCAAAGAAAACTTGAAAATAATTTCAGCATGTAAAACAAATATTTTTATGCCAACAATCTCTTAAATCAGATTGAAAACAAAAAAATTGAGAGAAATACTGGCAATGAAAATGGGAAAGAAAGTTAATTTTTAATTTAATTGTAATACAGAGGTATCAAACAAAGCAATAAAGAATGTCATGAGAAAAGTGGAGAAGGAAATTTAAAAGACAATTTACTTATCCTCAGTAATAAACAAAAAAATACATTTAAAATAAATGATTCTTTTTCATATTTAAAAAATAAGCTTCAAGAATTTTATTATTAAATAATTAGAGATGCAGATAAAAAATATGACATAAAAGAGCAGATATAATGTTGCTCAAAATGATGAAAATTAGACACAATATAAATTTGCACTATAAAGGAGCATTTGAATTAATTATGCTGCAAGTTGGATAATGATGAGGTATTAAAATCTTTCTTTTAACAGTACATAAAAATATTTTCACAACATAGGAGCAAGTGATGAAAAATCAGTATCTAATACCTTAGGTAAGAAATTAGTTATTTAAAAATATCTATAAATTAATCTATTATTTAAATACATCCTGGAAAGAATGTATAAAAACATCAGTTAGGTGTAGAATTAGGGGTGATTTTTATTTACTTTATACTTTTCTATATTTTCTCATTGTTTGTAATAAGCAGAAAAGTATTTTTAACACAGTACATTAATTGCATAAGCCAACAAAATAAAAAATACTTTCATCTCTAGTTTGGATACTTTTGTTTTCCACATTGAATGAAAATATGATATCATACCAAAAACCAAGTAGCTTTCATCAAAAAATGAGGGGAGTATTGTGAGCAGGATTCATCAAACAGAATTATACAATTGTACTTTCTGTTTAAAACTACTTCACTATGATGTGATACTTTCACTTAAGTAACAGGATCACTGTGCAAAAAACGCCACTAAAATAGCATGTAAATCTTACAGCGTCCACATTGCAAATAATAATTTAGAAAATATAACAGATTGATGGTAAATTATAAATTATACCATTGATCAATATAGAGTATATGTGTTTTTATAATCAGAAGTGACTACATCTATACATGCCTGTTGTCTTTCCTGATTCATATCCCAAGTCCCAAGCATAAGAATACAAATGACATTTATATTTTCTGGTACCTTATTCTAAATTTTCCCAGCCATAAATGGAAATTAAAATGCAATGCCTATATTTTTCAGTAGGGCTCTCCTATCCAAATTGACTGAAAATATAAGGCAGTGATAGCAAGAAGAAAACTGAGAACATAAGCATTTACAATAGGACAGAATATGCAAGTAACATTAAATAACACATTTTTATAGTATAAATGAGGTTAAGCCTGAGTATTAATTGGGATGCCTTTGAATGCAAGTGACAGAATATTTAACTCATACTAGCTTAAGAAGAAAAATATATTGGCTTGTGAAATAGAATTTTTTATGCCAACATGAAGCTTTTCACCCAGGCTTGATCCTGGGACATAAACAATGTTAACAAAACCCAGATCATCTAATTTCTTAGCTCTAATTCATTGAGTTAACCATGATAATCATTCTCAGGATGATTCATACATCTAACTGTCCAGAACTTTTGTCTATTTTGTTCATTTCTGTATTCTAAGTGCCTTTGCTAGGCGCATAGATGTAGCAGAGATATTTGTTGAGTAAATGAAATAACAAAAGATGAAAGTAAGATGGCTTTAGTAATTTCAGTTTCCCATTCTTCCAGCTTCAATCCAGTGGAAAAGAATTTGTCACCTATATGAGTAGCCACAGTCTCAATCTCCGTTAGTCTCCTTAGTTCATCTTTGAACCAAACAATGGATCTCTTATCCAGACTCAGGCAGAGGTTAATCCAAAAGATAACTGTCCTACCTCAATCAAGGATGGAGGAGAAATGAGTAGTTACACAAGTGGAAATACCAAAGTAATATGGCATAATTTTTAGGAACTCAAAAGATGGCAAAAAGTCATCATTTTGTCTGTGTGTTAGTAAAAATAGCCATACATAATCCTAACATATAAGTTATGTTTACAAAGAAATGAATAGACTTTCCTCAATTAAGAAAGGTAAAATTTAAGAAATGCTCTATAAAATTATTCAGGGTTAATGTTTTGCAAAATGCAGGTTTTGTTGATTGAGTCAAGATACTCCAAGTTTGCAGTTGGCTGCTCAAAGCGAAATCAATAAATGCCTTTCTTCTTAGAGAGGATCACATAGAATACAGCATAAGCCTGAAAGAAGACTAAAAAGTGATGACCTTTTGAGATGTATTAGTTACCTTTGGTATTAGAAAGCAAAAACAAAGCACAAGAATGGATGACCCCACTCATGGAAGGTTTTTCCATTACAATTCTATGTTCGGTATTCTTCAATGGATTGGTAAAAATGTTTTTTGAATGGGTTTCAAGGCACGAATCCATTGATTTACTTAGAGACTCAGCTATCAATACAGCGTCTCCAGGCTGTCTGGCATGCCAGTCACCTCCAGGCAGTGTTTTAAATGAAGAGTAGGTAAACTACCTTCATGTTTATTGTAGACTTTTATCTATTGATTAAGAATTATACTAAATAATGAAATATGAAGAAAAATCACCCATTGCCTAACAATTCCATATAATATGTTGATGATGTGACTCTCAATACAACAGCATAAAACCATTCTGTAATGCCTTTCTCAAAGTGCTTTGTAAACACTTTGCAGGTAGAGTCCTAACTATTTTCTGGATAAACTTTTCTCAAATAAACCCACTTGCTCATTGTGTATAGATGGAAACTGACACGTAAATGTTAATCTTGCAACCTTACATCCTAGGGCTGATTAGTTACTTGAGATAATTACATTGTATTAATTCAATGAACCTCTACTGATAAATTACTGTCCTAAAGGCAGTGTGCTATAGTGTTTAAGAACATGGACTCTGGAACCACACCCCTGTACCACATACTGGCTGTACACCCCAGTACCACATACTGGCTGTGCAACCCGCATAAAGTTATTTAAACTTCCTTTGTCTTAATCTCTTCATCTATAAAATAAGAGAAATAGGAGAATACCCAAATTTACAGGGCTTTTGTAAATAGGTTAATACATGTAAGTCACTTAGGAAAAAACAATATGGCATATGACAAATACTCCATAAATACTGGCTAATATTGTTATTTTGTAAAGTGTTACAACAGTCCTACATGGCAGAGAAAGGTAGCTGAATACTCAAGTTATCTGGATACATATCCCTCTCTCCTTTCTATGAAATGTGGCCATGTGACTAAGCAGCAGCTAAGAGAATATGAGCAGAAGTGAGCTGTGCCACACGCAAGCCAGGCCTAGGAAAGCTTCCTTACACCTATGCTCATTTTCTCTTCTGGCTGATTGGGGTGTTAATGCCAATAATAGCCTGAAAGGTACCTGATGAAAATGGAAGTCCCTGACTGCCTGGTTCTTGAATGTTGTAGAGATCTGCATAGCTAACCTGTGTACTTGCCTAGGACTTTTCCATGGGTGTTAAATGTGTTTCCAATGAGTAGAAACATATGTCTTTTCTGGCTATTACTTTACTTTTTTGGATATTTTTACTATAGTCCATGCATTTCTAACTACATCGTTGGCAAGAAACAAAAAGACGAAGGAGCTTATAAACTTATTTTTACAAAAGCAGAGACACAGGAATGAAAAGCTCAGAATTGTGAAAAGTTTCAAAGAGAAAAAAATATCCTGAACTATAGAAATGCGGGGGTTTCCAGTAAGACAAGAGATAGCATGCAGTTGGGAAATCTTCAAATGTTTCCTGCAATTGTGCCTTCTGAACTGTGCCTTCAATAAAGAACAGGATCATGACAAATCATGAAGCTTCTCAGACACAGGGAATAGCATGAAAAAAGGCAAAGACAGAAAGTGTCCACTTTTTTGGAGACTAGCAAATATTAAATTTGCATAAAATTAAAAAACAACGATGGGCTAGTACATTTTTTAAAGAAAATATTTACTTTCATGTAGAAATATTCAGGATTGATGATATGAAATGACAAACACCTAAAGTTATAAGAACAGCAGATTGTGATTATAGTTACAATTAAGGAAGATTTTAGAACAGCTCCTATTGTCCCTTGCTGAATTTTCCGCTTTTCATACTCCACAATTCAGTAATAACCACTCCACTTGTATATGCTGAACTTTCCCGATTTTATATCTCTGTCCCTTTGTATGTGTTGCTCCCTTAATTGCAGCACTACGTAGTTCAGATGTCATCTTTCTTTCAACTTGCTAACTTTCTGAAGGTTAACTATTTCATTATTCTGTGACTGCACTGTGTATATGAGACTGGCACCTAGTATATACCTGATAAATATGTATTCAATGAATATACTTGTACTCTAGATTGCCTCATGGACTATATCTATCTTTACCACAACATAATGAACTCATTGATTACATTTGTTATGCCTCATCCAGCTTTGTATCGTCACCTTGTCAGGCACATAGTAATGATGTTTATCAAAGTAAATTGACATGTGGTATGAATTAGTGTGATGAGAAAATAGAAGTAGAGAAAATGTACCAAATTTTCCTCCTTAAACAAGTACCATACAGTTATTTCAAACCCACTGTATGGGTTATTAGATCAACAAAAATGCAATACATTACTGAATTAGTAGCTAATACAATACAAATGAGTTTGAGATGCCATAGGGCTTTTGTAAAAAGCATGTTGTTCTTTGGATTGATGCTTTTAAATCATGGTGAGACTAAAGCTGATGGACTCTCAGCAAATTTAGTGGTATCACAGCAACATAGGTTGACATACCAACAGCTCTGTTATGTAGGTAATCATTCACTAAGTCCAAGACAGATATAACTTTAAAATATGTTATTAATAAAACTTACAGTATGACGTAAGGTATGGTGCTATTATCATGTTTCTGGAGATGCATGAATCAGACTTGCTAAGAAGAAATTTTGTGAGGGATTCAACTTACTTGAGCAGCTATCCCCATCTGCTAGAACCTTAACTATAAATGTCAAGTTTGTCTTCTTGTCTTGTTAAAAAAATATTTAAGTAATGTTTTACTAGTTAATAAGTTGGAATTAATAAAATCATTATAACTCAATTTTCTAAGTAATAAATCTTAATGTTAGTGTATGGGTAGATAGAAAGACCACAATGTGCATTATCTAAATGCTTTATCTAAATGCTTTGTTCTTAGATGTTAGTAAAACGTACAGGCATGAGCCATTAAGGAACTGCCCATCTTTTTTCTTGCCACTTAGCTTAACTTTGATTGAAAGCATCCTTGTAACAGGACTGTCATAGTAATTTCAGAGACATCTCAAGCTACAGAAAGTCCAGTCTTTAATATGTAGTCTTTATTATGTGTTTTCATATAACTCTGATATTTTATTTATGTTACTATTAATTCTGCAGAGATCGTTTTAAATACCATGGTTGTAAATGATTGCCAGGGAATGGCTTCTATGCTGGTATCAAAGAAAATGTATACTTTGTCTTGACTGCTGATAAGAGTAAAACAACTTCCACAGTGTCATAGAAGATGTTTTTTTCATTCTTTAACTGTGTTGTGAACTGTAATTTTGTTTTCTGTCTTGAATCATTATTTTCTCAAGTATCAATAAGTAAATCTGTATAATGGTACTCACTATTTGTTGCTTTAATTTTATGGGTTTTTTTTAATACTCTCTTAATTTGGTTTGCATAAGATAAAATGCAATAAAATAGAAAAAAATGTTTATGACCAAATCCTATAAATACTATATAAACTTATTAGAAGTATGTGAAATAATTAAAAGCACCGGCTGTGGAACCAGTGAAACCGTTTGTACTCTCGACTGTACCATGCGGCCTTGGAAAAGTCACAGATGCTCCAAGACCACACTTCCTCATCTTTAAAATGAGAATAATAATAAAGTCTGTCTCCCAGGATCATTGCAGGGATTAAATGAGTGAATAATATATAAAACTTTTAGAAGTGAAACACCATAAGATGTTTGCTTTAGAAATATACAATGATTTGGTTCTTAGACTCTATTGAAATTAGTGGAAAGTCTGAGTAAGAGAATTTTTAGCCATATTATCTGATTACCACAAAAGCATGTAGCTATTTAAAACATTGAATCAAAACCACTACAAACTTGATTTCATTTGGGTCATTAATACTCCCTAGGAAACTTTTCTTCAGCTGTTTTTCCTAATGATTTCCCTTAATAGATATCCCTAAATTTTCACATGTCTTCTCAAAGCTGCTATATTACTTGTGCCTCGGCCTCAGCACAAGGCTGTGCTTCCCACTATACTGAGTGAATTAAGCGCATCAGCCAAGAAGCCTTTCCACTTCCTTTAAAGGCAATAACAAAGCTATTAGATCTCACATTTTTCCTCTTTCTTTCTCTCTTCCTCCTGCAATGAGAGAATATTTATTGGATGTGTCCTTTATTCTATCCTTATCCCCCTTCTCAAGAAGTTTGCTTTAACAATCATCAATTCCATATTAGAATAACTCTCTTCAGGATTCTACATGTATCCCAAATTCAGCATATCCAAAATTGAATTTGATTACCTAGCTCACTCTTCATAAACTAATATTCTTCCTCTCTTCCCTATTTTGGTGAATGGGACCAACCCCATCCCTATATCCAAGTTTATAGTCACTTTTGCACCTTTCCAGTCCCTAATTCACCACATTCAGTGTCAATTTCTTTTTCCTTTAGACAAAAATCTTTCCTCTCATCTTCATTAGAATTAGTTTATCCATCATCGTCCACATTCTAATGTTTGAATTACGGCAACAGCCTTCTACCAGGATCTCCTGCCCCTGGACTTGAGGTATGAAAAAGCAAAGGATAACACACACACACACACACACACACACACACACACACACACACACACATACAAATTACTCTCTAGCCAGTGGTATATTGAAGCCAGTTCCTGCTGGTTCTTGAGAACCAATTGTTAAAGACTCAGTGATTTTTTTGAGTGGATTTTCAAACCACAGGTAGCTTAAAATCAGCCATGGGGAAAATATCAATACCACAAAAGCAGCAAACACTTCAGTACATTTACCAGCACACCAGAAGTCTCCACTCTAAAGCAAGACTAATACTCTTCAAGAATATTTTTTTAATAATTTCATTTTCATGTTTAAAATTGGTTAGTGGCCTTATCTTCTTCCTGCTCAACTGTGGTGGTTGGAGTGGAAGAACAGGACTTCTCAACCGCCACATCTCTGCTGTTTTCCTACTTGTCAAAGCCTACCGTTCTTGCTAGCAGATGTATTGCCCTTGTACCTGTTCTCAGCTCAAAAAAATCACCAACCCCAAAAATCTTAGAATGATTTGTCATCTGCATCTTGCCGTTATTTTTCTCTTTCAGTGGCTTTTTTTCCTGTATATTGAGAAACGTCGCCACATGGATCTGGTCCCGGACATCCCTTATAATCAGGACTATCTTCCCCTCCAATACCTTCTTTTCCTTGTATCATGGGTAGGGTGAGTTCAAAAAGCTGACAGTATTTCTTCAGTTTTATTCAATCCCTGGAGATAAAGGAGGTACTGGGTCATCACCTTTCATTCGGAACCAGGGAATAAAAATGCAAAGCCTGACAAGTGTAGGTTTTTACCATACTTTTTACAGAGTCACAAGTTAGAGTTTGACTACCTAGAGAGTTTGGATAGGCAGGGGAAAAAAATAAAAAGATTAAATAGCTGCTGCAGCAGAATACGGCTAATTTTCTCATCCCCAGCATCATAACCAACAAGAAAAATTATCAAAGTATGGAGGATTACTGAAGGGATTTTAAACAGTCCCAAGCAATATAACCTAAAAGATGAAGAAAAGAAACTTAAGACCTTTCCACAGTAACATTACTAGTGGTCATTGTGCTGAAGAGGGATCTGATTATAGAATTAAGAGTCTTTGCCAAAGTCCGAATCATTCTGTCATCAGTGATTGTGAGACATGCATCTCACTAGGTGACCTGAGTGTCACCTTCTAGCACTCGACCTTCAGTATTAGAAGCTTTACTTCAGTAACAATTGCTACCTAATTCTAACCACTTGTTGTCACATTCCTGGTGACATCAACAAAGCAAATATCAGGTATAGTCTAAGGCCTGCCAGCTTACTCTGTGCACAGCTAAGATAATACGCTCAAAGAATTGATACTCTGAGGTCAGATGGGTTTTCACCACATATTTGATATCCAGGCCATAAAGAGGAATGTGATAGTTTATGATGTCCCTGTCCTTTAAGTAACCAAAGTAAAGTGCAAGGCATATACCATAAAATTAAAACATCATCTATAAATGTTTATTTCTGAATAAAACAAATTGATAAACTCCATGAGGAAACAAACTTTCTCTGTTTTGCTCACTACTGTGAGCAAAACACTGCTTGGCATTTTCTAAAGTCTTAATAAATATTTGTTGGCTTAATGAATATATGGTGATATGAATGTGTTATTAAAGGAAAGGAGCACGGAGGAGGAAGTTAATAATTTCAGAAGTTCCAGGCACTACTCCATCTCCTTTGACGTAGAATAAAACAGCAGTCTTGCCTTCCAGGCACTATCTTGTCTGAATAAGACCCAAAACACTGCATAAAAACTTAGTTTTGTCTTCTTCTGAATGTTCAAATGTGTTTCCAAACAATGTTTTAATTTTAAAAAAGCTCTAACTGTACCAATATAGTTTGTATAAAAGATGAAGTGACTCTACAGATGTTCTGGAATATACTCATAACTAAAAGAAATGCATTGTGGCTGTTGGCCAGTCATCAGGTCTCTGTGCATTGGTAGGTCACAGACAAAAGCTCTGTAGCTGGTGATAAAGCTAAGCATGGAGGGCATTGCAGGAAGGCAGAAAGTGGCATCAGTCTGGCTTGATCTATGATGCCTTGATTCCAGCAGGCTTGTTGTCAACATAGACATAATTGAAGAACTTTAGACATTTAAAAGTCCATATTACTTCTTACAATTTTCCAACAGAGTGGATAGAAAAGATCAAAAGCAATGAGCAGTGTGGAGCTCAACTAATTGGATAAAACCTAATGAGTTCTTCATGTAGCCTATAGAAAGGGCCACTCTATAATAAAGCAAAAATGCCAAACCAGTTTTCCTAGTGATAATCCACTTTTTTGAACCTGGAACTGTAGACATGGATTGGGGATGATGAGGCTTTTGAATACTGGCCCTTATGCTCTTTTGATTCTCTGGCCAAGATATCTTGTATCTCTCAGCTAAATTTAAAAGATGAAAAGTAAGCTTATAGCTCTAACATAAATAAATCACACGTTAAATGTTCTATAATATTAATTGTGTTTACAGTAAAGACTAATAATAAATATATATCAATTATTGAGCATGCCATTCTATTTTTTTATGACTCCAGGTATGTGACAACAGTATGTTCAAAACAGAGAGCACTTGTCAGTGAAGTGCAGCTTCTAACGGTGAAGGTCAAGTACTACAAGTTGATCTTCAGGTCATCTGCTGAAATGTATGTCTCCAGTGGCTTATAAGACCTGCAGAGCTTTCTAACATTTGATCTCAGTCACTATAACTAATCATTAATTTTGTTTGAACTAATCTGAAAAGTTAGGCCAACAAATTTTTAAATTGCACAAAGTTTACAAAGTAGGAAGTTGGCTGGAAATGAAGAAATATTATTTAAAAGTGGAAAAAATCAGAAATAACTAGTAAAAGAATGTGCAAAATGTATGAATCATAAAGAATTGCAAATGACCTTTACATATGCCAAAATCATCAATGTGAAAAACCAAATTCTGTTACTGGAAATATTGATTTTCAATCAAATTATCATTTTATATATTCTCTCAAGCTGACCAATACACTTTGGCCAAATTATTTTTAGCCAAATCACCTGGTGTTAGCAAATGGGCAATTACAACATGTCAGGAAATATACTGAGAGTTGGGTAAGTGTAAGATGCCATGGAAGCACATAACTCCATCTGTCTGCAAGGTATGAGTCAAAGGAGGCAACCCAGAGTAAGGAACACATAGGTGGAACGTGGAGGGGCAAACAGTATTAACAAGGTTAAAGTAGAGAATAAGAACAAAAGAAATAGGCTACTACGTGTGGGAAACTCCAGCGTGATAAGAAGCAAGCACATTTATCTTTGGCTGGAACAGAGAAGACAAGAAATTTGTTGTCAGCACATAGCACAATACCTGATATATATTAAGCACACTGTAAATATTTGTGAATAAGTTATTTTATCTTGCTTATCTGTAACTTCTATAATGAGTATTTTCTTTCGCACTGAAGAAAACAACACACATTTTTCAAAAAACAAGATTACAATAATACTTTTTAAACAAATTCCATGATGCTCCAAATAAGTGTTTGCAAAACAGATGAATGAGAATGTTCATTTACACCCAACTAGTGGATTCAGTCAAATGTGTCAAGTGCATCAATTTCCAATTATATTCTTTGAGGAAAGATGTCTTGTTCATTTTTGTCTCACCAGCAACTAGCTCAGTACTTATGGCACACTGCACATATTTAACAACTCTGGACTGAATGTAAATATGCCATTTCCAACCCTTGCGCACTTAGTTTGGAATTCTCTATTGATCTTCATGTTGAATACCTTTTGGACCTTTCACTTGGATGTCTCATATGCATGTCAACACAAAATTTTAAAACATGTGCCTTTTTCTGCATTTCTTATACTAGTAAATGGCACAACCACATCTGATATTAACTATTAACATTTTTCTCAATTGTTGACTGACTTCATCAATTACTAAGACTTCATCAATTACTAATTGCCCTTCTCTCTTTCTAAATCCCTTGAAATCATTTCACTTTTGCTATTTCTCCTGCCATTCTTCAAGCTCTCATCCCTTATTAACTGGATTATAGTCATATCCTCCTAATTCTACTGGCTTCCACCTTAGTGTTATCACAATTATCTTTCTAGAATGCAAATTTGATTAATTTTTACCCTTTTAAAATCCTTTAATATCATTGGGATACCATTCAGGATAAATTTTATACTCTTCTTTAAGTTGGTCTTTCTAATAATCTTTGAGATTAAGACTATCTAGCTCTACAAAGAATTTATAGGCTCCAAAAGAATTTATAAATAGGGTCAAAATTTTTCTATAAAATATGTCTACTATCTATAAAATATAACTGTCATGTGTTATTTACTAACAATGAAATATAGGGTACTCTTTTGTGATTTTAATCTGATCAAATCACTCCCTATTATAATTGTTCATACAACACATACATTTTTCACAGGTTTATTGCTCACCCTTCTTTAATTTTCCTATGCCTAATTTTGACACTCAGAGACATACAGGTCTTTTGGCTAAGGCGACATGACCCCTCAGCATTTTGTGCAAGAAAATAATTCATAGATACAAAAGAAGAATTTATAATAATCCCTAATATACATTTTCTGATTTTTTATGACTTTTCTTTCACTAATTTTCAAGAAGTTTCCCTGCCTTTTTAAGTATTTCAGCCACAGGGAGTCAGTATTCATGTCTTGTTTTGTTACACGTTATACCTGTTCATGTCTCTTAACTGCAAGATCTCTGAGACAGCAAAGTATTTATCTAGGATTGGTTCATCATGCACATTTCCTGTCATAAACAGTAAATAAGAAGAGCAAGCTGGTACCTGTAATGTAAAAGAACTGCATGAATAGAACAATAAAGCAAATCATGCTTTGGAATGTCACAATCATCTTGTTTGTTTACATTTGCACCAAAATGGTAGAATGTCCACTTGCTTGTCCTCTTCATCTAAAATAGCACCTTTATTGAACTGATATCTCTACACTATGCTATATAGACTGTTATTTTTTTCTCCTGCACACTAACATCTTTTCTTCTATTTTGCTAATTCACAGTTTGCATGGGTATTTTATTGCTGCCTGTGTATTTTCTGCCAATAACCTTCAATTTGTTTTTATCAGCTCACATTATTGGTTTCATGTAGTGAAGCTTCAATTTAAACAGAAAAGCAGTTACCTTTATTTAATCTTTTTACCTGTTCTTCCTAGGGATGCCACATTACAGGTGTTTCTTTTAAAATATAATATAATAAAAATAAACTATCAAGCACTCGTTTTTCAATTGATCCAAAGACTAAATTTGTTTAAATATCATTATGTCTGCTTATGCTTTCTCTTGCACACTATAGACTAAAACACAGAGAAGGTTTCATTTGAATGCCTATGTCAGAGGAGTTTGAATCAGAGCAACTCCATCCTGACTAGGGGCTTGGTGAAATAAGGCTGAGACTTTCTAGGCTGCATCCAGGAAGTTAGACATCCTAAGTTACAGAATGAGATAGGAGACCTGCACAAAGTACAGGTCATAAGGATGCTGATAAAACAGGCTGCAGTAAAGAAGCCGAAACCCACCAAAATCAAGATGGCAACATGAGTAACATCTGGTCATCATCCTCAATGCCACACTCCCACAAGTGCCAGGACAGTTTACAAATGCTATGTCAACGTCAGGAAGTTCCCCTATATGGTCTAAAAGAGGGGAACATGAAAAACCCACCCCTTGTTTAGCATTTACCCTTTGTTTAATTTAAAAAAGACCATAAAAATGGGCAACCAGCAGCCCTCAGGGCTGCTCTGCCATTCTCTTGTTTCTTTACTTTCTTACTAAACTCGCTTTCACTTTACTCTATGGACTCACCTCAAACACTTTCTTGAGAGAAATCCAAGAACCTTTTTTTGGGGTCTGTATTGAGACTCCTTTGCAGTAAGACCTACAACTACAAACAAATGCCCAGCATAATAAAGCAACACTTGGATTTCAGCTGATTACTGTAGAAACAAAACATTGTTGATATTTGCAAATAATTTTATCAGTAATTTTACAAAAAGGGAGCTTTGTATCATGCCTAATCATATATTAGTCAATTACCAAAATAATCACCACAAATTCCTCTATTCCTCAATGCATGTACCCTTGCAATGTGACTTTGCTATCAGGAGGTGAGATCTATCTCTCCACTTATTGTACCTATATTAGGCTTCATAACTAATTGGACATTAGCAAGCAGGATTAATCAGAGGCTTGAAAACTACTTATATAATGTAATCTATTCCCTTTTCCAGTTGGAGATCTTTTTATCAACATGTAAAGAAGCCCTGGCTCACCCAATGGAGCATGAGGAACCACATGCAGCAGAAACAAGCCATCCCAAAGGAGGACCCCTAATGCCAAACATGAAAGTTGCAACCATCTTAAACTCTTCAGCCCCAGTCAAATCACCAGCTGATGGTAGAGATCAGACATGCTAACCCAAACCAGAGGAATCATCCAGCAGCTGATCCAAGAGTGGCAAAAAAATATATAAAATAAAAAATGGTGGTGGTTATAAGTTTTCGCTTAGTTTGCTATGCAATAGATAAAATATATAAGGGTTTGGTCCACTTCCAAATTGGATCATAATACCTGTATTTATTGCTGGCACTCAGAAACCACAAGTGGTTTATAGAATCATACTAATTTTAAACAATATTCATGATTTAAAAAGGAACTGGCTATCTCAGAAAGCTTGTTATAATAGAATTTAACAATATAAAAATTGCATTTAGATAACCTTATCATTTAAAATCCTTTTAGCTTTTATTAGTCAGATAAATATTGAAAAATGATGTCTCTAAATTCTCCTCTGTGATAAAATACATATTTAGTTTTTGGTTTTGATACCTGTTACAGAGCTCCTAAAACCATTGGAATTTACTGATTGATAGGAGTGTCTATTGTTATTCATAATCAGTCACTTTTGATCACACCTGAGTTTATGCTAATACAGTGATTTGGGTTGGGGCCCCTAGATAGCCTCGGGATTGAGTTGCTCAACAGAAAGTCCTAGTGATTAGAGGGTGAACACTTTCAGCCCCACCAGCTGACATCTGAGAAGGAGTGGAGGGAGACTAGAGAATAAGCCTTATAAAAACTCTTGAATAAGGATATTTGATGAGCTTTGGAGTTGCTGAACAAGGGGATTACTGGGAAGATAGTTTACCCAGAGCAGCCCTGGAAGCTCCGCAGAACCACCCACCACCTCCATACTTTGCCCTATGCTTCTCTTCTGTCTGACTCTTCCTGAGTTGTATCCTTTATAGTAAACCAACACACCTAAGTAAAGTGTTTCCCTGAGTTCTGCAAGCCTTTCTAGCAAATTATTGAACCTAAGGAGGTTATAAGTAACAGAGGCCTGGACTTGGCACCTGAAGTGGGGACAGTCTTATGGGACTGAGCCCTTATCTTGTGAAATCTGATGCTAAATGTAGGTAGACAGATAGGATCAAAATTGGATTAAACTGTAGGACAGTTATCTGGTGTCCAAAGAGTTGGAGAATTGCTTGGTATGGAAAAACCCACACATTTTGTGTCAGAAATGTTGTATAGAAGTGTAGAAAAACAGTGTGTCATCTATTTACTCTATCATAAATGACATTCTATAATGAAAATATATACTCTATCAGGAATGATCATAATACCTGTATCATGACTGATAGAGTATATATTTATATATATTATCAATTATATATTAGATAATTGTGTTGAACACAACTTTATTCAAGAGGATTTATGGATTTTCTTGTTTTTCCCCACTAGTCAGCATATTTATGAAGAATAAATTTAAGAAAATTTAATAAGAGACAGCCGGATATAAGAACTATAGTTTAGCAATCAAAATCCACTATAGCTAAAACTTTTATGGATTTTATAAATTTTTATAGCATATTATTCATGGAAGGATATTTATCAATTATTATAAACCATGCTGTAAAACTTATCTATGTTACATACTAATAGGCTGTTATTGTCTTTTTAATAGCTTTTGTTCATTAAACTCTTTATTTTGAAATAATTACAGATTCACAAGAAGTTGTGAAGGTTGTTACATTTCTGTGTTCCTAGTGTCTTCTCTACAAAATCTGCAATATATGAGACAAAAAGAAAACCCAGGGACTCCTCAATATTTTAGGACTCAAGGTTTCCTCTGCTTTCTTTCCTCCACCTTCTAGAGTTTTCTTATTTTTGTTTTGTATATAATAATCAAGTTTCTTAGCTATACTTAAAGGAATAAACAAAAATAATTTTCTTTATTCTCACAAGCAAAATTCATTAGGGGCAACTCCAGTAAATTATGTAAGGTGTATGTGGGAGTAGTATTTAGATTACTTTGAAGAATGATATAATTCAAAATATTATCTGAGTTATATTGATTTTTTTTTGCTACATTTAAAGTAAAGCTTTCAAAATAAGCTCTATGGTTATCTATACTCTATAAGCTTTCTCTGTTCCTACTCCTTCAGTCAGTTATATAGAGAATTATTGGGAGCATACATTTTTTTTAAAACCTTATGATTTTTTCTATTTTTGCTGCTATTTATTGTTTAGTATGTTTGTAGGAAATAAATGTAAGAAAATTTGATAAAATCCAGAATAAATGGTTACAGTACCACATTCAAGTCCTATTGTAGCTCAAGTTTTTATAAATTTTTAAAACCATTGTAGCATATTCCTCATGGAAAGACATTGTTAAATTACTATAAACCATGATGTGAGACATATACATAGTATATGATGGTAATTTTATATTATTATAATGACTTATAGTCACAAGTACCAAGGGGGTCTCAAAAATTTTTAAGCAGTTGTCCACGGTCCTACAGTGATTCTCTCAGAGAAAAGAATCAAAATATCTTCTTTATAGAGTTGATTTTGCAACTCACACTATCCAATTCTAAGTATTTTAGACATAAAGCAAACTATAATAGTCTTTTGTCACAAGAAATATTTTTATCTAGTGTCTTTTTTCCTTTGGAGAAAATTATTCACACATGCCATAGGAATTCATTGCCTATAAAAGCATTGTTTCAGTTTCAAGTGGAGAAACCCCAGAAAATAAATATCTAGATAATAGTGCTTTTACACCTCTATTCAGAAGGGTTTGCTTTGTTTTGTTTGTTTTTTCATACATATGTTTGTAGTATTCTATAAGCCAGACTGCCTTAGGCCAGATCATAATATTAAGAAATAGAATATAGAACTAAGTAACATTGCCAAGGCAAGAATGATTTTACCGGTAATAGAGCAGACCCTTGTTTATAATTTAGTCCCATCCTTAGGCTAATCTAAAAAAAAAATCATGTTCTTATGGTCTCTAACATATTTCTTATTCTGTAAGGGCTTCATTGACCACAAGACTTGGAAAGTGCCTTCGGGAGAAATAAGGCAGGCACTGAAGCTGCTCCTGTATTTGAATGTTGACCTCTCTTACTGTTCTTTTACTTGTTTAGTAGTAAATCTAAATGAAAGAACTTCAACCAAGCATGAACTGTCATCCTAAAGGGTCTTATAACCTGGACAAAATCATCTTCACCTAGCAAAAGTTGTCACCCCATGCTACTTCAAAGCTACTTCACAACTTCTTCAATCAGGTGAGCTTTGTGCCTCCATGACATGACTATATCCTAAGCATATTAATAGCATTATCTGCCTCAGAAATGCACTCAAATGCAGCACTGCAGCATCAGAGCATTTTCTGCTCCTATCTTTTCACAATAATAATATTTTAAAGCCCTTATGCATACTCTCTATTTTCTGTGTCTATGAAAATTAATTAGGACTGAAGTATAATGTATTATTTACATTGCTCCTAGAATTTAAGCCCTTTGGTCCTTCAGAGTATTGTAATTTATAAAATTATCTTCTCCCAATAGCCTGTGATGAATAGGTCACCACAATCCTTCTCCTAAATTTATTAATGTGAAAAATGAAACAAGACAGTAAGAAGACCTGAGACGTATGAGAATGATACTGGGAAGGGGGTGTATAAGTCTTGTGCTCTAAAGTGTGCTGTCTACCAGGCCTTAAGCTGAATATTGGTTTCGTATGAGCGGTTTAAAGACTGTGAAATTTATAGGGAAAATAAGCACATGTAAGAACAATAATTAACAACAGTGACTGTTTAAAAAAAAAAAACAGCAAGTGCTCAAGATACACTAGAAACTTTACACATGAGCAAGACAGTGCAAAACTAAATCAAGGATACATGATAAACTACTTGTTGAAAATAAGCTCTAGATTTAGCTTTTGTTTCTCCTGGCACACAGGGAAATAAGGAAAATACATTAAATATGGATTTCATTATTAGACAAATAAAAGCACAGAAGTGTATTTTGAGAGAAAAAACATTATTTGCACTAAAATCTAGGCACTACCTACCTCGTACTCCCCAGTATAAGGTTATTATGGGACACGGTGTTTTCAGATATATCTTGTAAAGATATAGAATCATTCTTCAAAAGGCCATGTCTTATAAAAAACATAAGCCTTGGTAGGAAAAGCCTGGGAAGTGAAACTAAATGACAACACAAGCGAGTCTTCCTATGAGCAACTAAAATAATAGCATCCATAATGTGATCCAGGTTGCCATGGACTGAATAGTTTACTACCACCCCATCCCCACCTCCCCACCCCCAGAAAAATACAGATATTAAACTGCAGGAGTCCCCAGCCCCAGGGCCAACTGGTACCTGTCCATGGCCTCTTAGAAACTGGACCATATAGCAGAGAGTGAATGGCAGGCAAGCAAGCATTACTGACCAAAGTATGCCTCTTGTCAGAGCAGCTGCTGCATTAGATTCTCATAGGAGCGCAAACCTTACTGTAAACTGCACATGAGAGGGCTCTAGGTTGCTGGCTCCTTATGAGAGTCTACCTGATGCCTGATGATCCGAGGTGGAATAGTTTTTTGTTTTTGTTTTTGTTTTTCTTTTTGGATTTTTGTGAGCATCGTCTTATTTTTAAAACACTTAAATATCTGACATACAATAAATGCTCATTAAAACTAAGTACTTATTAATAAGTCCCTGTCAGTATCACAGCAGCACATGTGAATCTCAGCTCACGTTATAACTTAGTGTTCTCTAACTTAGCTTAATTACCTACTCCAAATCCATTCTGCTCAGATGGATAAACACGTAACATAAGTTCTCACCTCTACATCACAGTCATGCTAGAGGCCTGAAACCATCTATGGTGGCAAGCTCTTGGTAAGAAAGGAGGTTGGGGACATAAGGTCTTTTGTCATTGGCCAGCTCTGTTAACTGCTATTACTTTCTGTGCTACTCTATGGCAGCGAAATCATGGTCATGCTGCCTCGAATTCTCTCTGCTGAGATGTCTTCTGTCATCATCACTCTCGTGGGCCTTGCTACATCTCTATTCTAGGACTCATATATTTTCATGCACTTGGTCTTCCATTTTTCTACTGCCCAAAATAGTGTCTTTCTAGATAAGAAAAACATTCTTTATTCCTTGTCTTGATCTATTTTCTGTTGTTTATAAAAGAATACCTGCAAGTGGGTAATTTATAAAGAAAAAAAAATGTTTCTTACTGTTTTGAAGGATGAGAAGTTCAAAGTTGAGGGGCTGCATCTGGCAAGGGCCTTCTTGCTGTTGGGGACCATGCAGCATCCCAAGTGCTGCAGGGTGTCACATGGTGAGAGGGCTGAGTGTGCTCACATGCTAACATACTCAAACCTTCCCCTCTTTTTACAAAGCCACTAGCCACACTCTCAAGATAACCTATTAATCCATTAACCCATTAATCAATAAATTAATCCATACATAAGGGGAGAGCCCTCATGACCCAATCACCTCTCAATACTGCCACATTAGGGATTAAATTTCAACATGAGTTTTGGAGGGGAAAGACACTGAAAACAAAACATCTCTCGTCACATTAGTTGTAAATTCTTTCCCTACTTTAGTGCTTATATTTTTGGAAGAAAACAAGCCACAAAATGTGTTATATGTTTATCTTCCCTAAGCCATCTTCCAAATAAATGAAAGAGGGAAAGATATTATCTAATAGCCACAAATATTATTTCCACTCAAAATTCTGGTTATTCAATTCTGGGATCCTGTGTCTGAGTATACCACCCTCTGTGTGTTTCACCTCCACATAGAAGTAGCATTGATTCCCAACCATCTACCATGTCCCTCTGCCTGTCTCTACAGGAACACTGCATTCCTCTCATCTCTGAAATGTCTGACTCCAGTCAAAATACTATGTATGGTTTTTGAGACTTAATCATAAACAATTACAGAACCTTTCTCTGGCAGGCCTCACAGGGGAACACTGTCCTCCCCGCAGCAGACTTGGAGCACAGAGAGTAAACTGCAGTCTCTGAAAGGTGTTGCAGTCAAGGACACAGGCCCTCCTGGCTGGCCAAGCTGTTAACGCCCAACCGCTTCCTTACATCAGGTGCCTGAATTTAGAGCCCTCTGATTGATTGACTGATTGAAGCAGAGTCTTGCTGTCACCTAGGCTTCAGTGCAGTGGCAGTCTCGTTCATTGCAATCTCCACCTCCCAGGTTCAAACGATTCTTCTGCCTCAGCCTGCCAAGTAGCTGGAATTATATGCACTTGCCACAATGCCTGGATAATTTTGTATTTTTAGTAGAGATAGGGTTTCACTATGTTGTCCAGGGTGGTCTCAAACTCCTGACCTCAAGTGATCCACTCACCTTAGCATCCCAAAGTGCTGGGATTACAGGCATGAACCACTGTGCCTAGCCCAGAGGCCTCTTTATAGGGTGCCTTCATTTGAGGCCTCCCCCAGGTGCCTCCACTGCTAAGATCTCCGTATGGGGGTTGGTGGGAAAGTTGAGGTCACTTTTCCCCATTCTCAGTACTCAGCACTTTCCACAGTTAGCTCTTCCTTTCCTCCTTTTTCTCAACCCACTGGTCCATGAAATGGTAGAGCCTTTGGTTCAAGGCTTCCTTGGGAGTGAGACAATCCTCACATAGGTGCCGATCCACTGGTCTGGGGCCATTACCTGGCGGGGGGTGTGGAGGGGGGGAAGAAACAACGGAGAGCTGGCGCTTGCTCCTGTTTCATATCTTACTTAGACTATCACAGTGCTTAACGGTGCAACAGCTGCTTTCATTTTGGTTGGTTGCCTTAATCAGGTCTCTGCAGCTGAGCCCAGCTCTTGACAACCTCCAATGCTTAGAACAGATCTAGACTGCGGTCCATTCTATACTCCTTGGAACTATGTTGCTACGACCTCATACACATTCCTTACACTTGATCCTGTTTCTATGCCCTCTTCTTCAATCTCTGTATACGAATCAGAATTTGCATACCAGGATAGTTGGCTCTGCTCCTCTACAGCTAATGGGGACCTCACAGTGCTGCCATGAGAATATAATATGCGGTAAAGATTTTTCTCCTAACTCCACCATTTTGCATTTATTAAAAAAAATACATATGCCTTAGATACCGTAAAATTCCTTTTATGTTTTGGAAACATGGGAACCAAATTATATGGGCCTATTATCTGTAGGTAGTAACAGCTTCAATATTTTTTTCTCCAAGGCATTTTTCATGCAGTAGTTGCGACGAAATTTGTATTTGCTTAAAATCAAAGAAATGTGGATTCTTAGCTCAGCTCCTCCACTTCCAAGCTTTGAGTACCCTGACTCTCAATTTTCTTAAATGTAAAAATGGTTATTAATACTCCCCACAGGATTGCTAGTAAGTAAAATTAGATGGCATATGCAATGTGCTTAGGAATACACTTACCCAAAGGTATCCACTCAACACATGTTAATAACATTTTCTTCCCTTAAACTGAGAGTAAATCAATATGTATACGAGAGATGATTACAATATATTTAATAAAAAGAGGAGAGATTTTATTAATTTATTATCTTATTTATAAAATAACCTATTGTCTATTGATTTTTGATGACACTCTATCCTAAGATGCTCATCAAGTTCAACTAATCATAAATATACTCTCAAATGGCATTTCAAATTAACGTTTTAGATAGATTATTTATCAGTAATGTTTATTTAGGTGTTGAAGAATAACTGTTCAAAAAACGTTTTTTAGTAGTTATGAAAATGTTCTCTCTGATACTAATTGAAAGACAGCTACATTCACATTTTAAGCCAAATTTAGTTCTTAATAATAAAGCATGTCATTAATGTACAGTGGGATTCATACCTTTCTACATACAATGATATAGAGAAATCATTTTGGTTCCTTTGGTACCAAAGTTTGTCAGAACTTGCATAGGTAAGCAAAAGGATAGGATAAGGAATCACCGAGTTCTATACTTTGCTAAATTAAAACCGAAAGTCTCAAAGACTTTTTCCCACTCTGAAACTTGATGCTATTTGGGTACCGCATTTGAAAAATAATGCAACATTAGCCAAGATGGTAGAGCTTGACCAAAAGATATTCCCCATATATGGAATTGGTAAAATGTTAATGACTGTTTTCAATAATCTTGTCAGCTACCTCATTGAAATGAGGCAAAGCATAGTAGTCACCCTTAGTAGAATTCCACCTAAAATTTGCTTGCAACCAACAAAAATTTAATAAAATTTTAATTAAAAAACACTTGCTAAGCAACATAGTATTTGAATGACTATATATTAAAATGGTTCTAGAATTTAATGTAATCAGTAATTAGCTTTTGGTTTTCAAACCCACACTAGGATTCTCTCCAGCTCCACGGTGAGAATGGGCTTTTGTAATTACTGATCTCTGATTATACTTTCTTCTCATTTTTATTCTTCCAGCAATAGATACGGCAGAAGCTTTCTGTAATTTGAAGTCTAAGTCAAGTCACTTTTTCCCTTTTGTTTCTCAAACCCTCCCAACACTTTTATAACCAATTTCTTGTAATAAATCATCTACTATAGTTTCTGTTTCTTGCCTGTATGATGGCAAATGTATTTTAGTAATCAACGGGTGATATTTGCCATTACATAGTCTGTATCTACTGTAAGCAGATTACATCTAAGAAGTGAAGAATAATGTTTGTTGAAATTAATTTAATCTTGCTAGTTTACAAAGTAATTCTCAAAATATTATTTTATTTGATTCTTACAGTGATTAAAATGTAAGAACATAAAAATATGTTTGAATCTGCAAATATATATGTATATAGGACTTGAGATTAATCTGCTTATAATCATACAGCTAATTTATTTATGGAATAACTATGATAGGCAGTATCTTCAGCTGAAATAAATTTGAGTATTTTAAACATAAAATTAGTTATTAAAATAATATTGGGTAACTCATAGAATTATTGGAAATCTCTGTTACCAGGCTTGGAAGATAAGCAGTAGCAAAGGGAAGCCGGACAGAAAATTGGCAAACACTTACATACCAAAGCCATGTAAATCCAAAGAGTTGGGTTTGAATTCCAACTCTGCCACTTAATAACTGCCTTGTTTGGAACAATTTGCTTACCTTTTCTATTCCTTATTCCTTCATTTGTGCAGTGGGGGCACCTCAGATAATTTTTATAAAGAATACATGAGTTTAATCAATGCACAATGTTTTTGAACAATACTAGGGCTACAGAGAGATCTCAATAGATATTAAATGAATAAATGAAAATCTTACCATTCTGTGGATAACAGACTCTGAACTAGTTTCTACACTTTTCACCACCAGGCATTGAATACCGTTACTGCACAGCTCTGTCTGAAACTGGAAATGACATGTGACTTTTCCTTCCATCATCATGATGAATGCCCACTGTATCTGCCTACCTTACCAAGTCCTGATTGCTGATAATAAGTCATATATTCATGCTTCAACTGCTATAAATGTCCAAAGGTCTTGTTTAGGTTCTCTAATTGCAGGGAGACTCTAGCTAACCAAAGTCCACAGAGTAGATAATTGCACAAACATAAGAAAGGGCTTCATATGCTAGTCAGGAGAAAAAATGAGGAGAAAAAAGAAATTGACAAATTCTCTCTATAGCTGCTTAGTATCAAAGGCTGAGTTTTTAAATCTGAGGATAAAAAGATATATAAGCCATCATTATTACGCAACAATAAACATATTGGGGATGGGAGTAGTAATTTACTGATCTCTTTTGCATTATCAATATAATTTTAGTAACAGTCCATAGTTAAAAATTTCTTCAGAATTCATATGCAGGTTCTATTATTTTACATGTAGATAAACTCTGAACAGATTAGATCGTATTTTTCTTCTTTGTTGTCTCTTAGTTTCTAATTCTACTGCTTTCCCATGTTTCTGGGCTCTAATTAAAAAAAAAATGCTGATTGCTGATAGACATAGTGAGTCAAAAGAGAGAACTTTTTGTCATATGCTAACCAGCAAGCTCAGTGAATCAGGTATAATCATTAGGTAATATATTATTCTTGTCCGGAAGATTGTTTCTTTACATCAAAGTTTACAGCCTGGCTGAATTTCATTGCATATAAACAGGACTTAACACCTCTCTCTTTTTTCGTTCTCTTTTTTAAATTTCTTCTCCCAATATATAAGATAGGTAGTATCTTACAATAATAGCACAAATGCACAAAATGTGGCTTTCCAGGATAAGCCTGATATATTTACAAATACACCGATACATAAATATGCAAATAAGTGTACTAACAACCATCTCTTCTGTAATCTATGCATTACTTTAATGATGCTATTGGTGTTTGACCACATCTGGAACTCCTCTTCCAAGAACTGCTTCTTAATCACTTTAGAGCCTACAAACACATACATTTTTTTCTAAATTACATTTCATTTGTTATACTAAGGAAACAAAGATATTACCAATAATAATACAACTAGATTATATTATTTATTAGATTTGGTTTTGAAAAACTTTTTTCAGTTAAAAACTCCAGTCCATTCAACAAAAATATTTTTCCCCTAAGAAGGATTTTTTTTTGGCTTGGGAAATAATTCCTAATTATATATTTTGTTAAGTGACTTTTTAGAATCAGCCTTATTTGACTGTACCATATTTTGTGGAGGTATTATTCACAATATATGAAATTAATCTATTTGCTTTAGCACACATATCATTTGAAACTGACTTGTTTAAGGTCAAAAACATTCTGTCTAATTGATTCCGTTAGTCCTAGTTTCTAGTTAAATCACAATACATACTTACCAAAGAGAGAAAATACAATATATGGCAAAAGAGAAAAGAAAGGAAGCGAACATGAAGTAGAGAAAAATAAATGATATAGCCCTACCATTACACAGGCAGCTATTTAACCCCAGAACCTTCATGCCTCCTGGCTAGATTTCTCTGAGAGACAACATCTTGAAAACAAATTCCATTTCCTTAGAACTCTTTAGAAGCTTCAATTAAATTGTGTACGTACACAGAAGCTGAACCAAAGGTCACCTACCCAAGCAAACAGGGAAAACACATAATTGTAAAACATTCAGTAAATATGTTTTAAACAAGTTCAGAATATGCCAGGTTAATTTCCAAATTATGTAGTAGAGAAAGGAGCTAGCCTAGAATGCTGACATATAGTTGTTTTCCTTCCCTCAACCTCTGTCTTTCTAATAAAGTCCATTATGTTTTTTAATCATTAAGAAATTCCCATTATTAATTTTTTTAATTCCAATGCATTATGTCCATTAGCTTAATCTAGGAAGCATAAATATATTATGATTACCATTGGCTTCGAAATTCTGAAGTCTCAAAAAATAAAAAACTTGTTCAATGATTCCTTAAGTACCTGGTGTCCTATATTGTGTTTTGGGTCGCTGAAATATACACACCATTTCAAAGTCAAATAAAAACCCATTTCAACACACTTACAAAGGAAAAAAATGAGTAAGTAGAAAAAAATATCTTTTCACAGCAATTGTTTTCATAATATTTGGAAGAGCAGAGAGCTGCCAGTTTCTCTGACTTTATTTGCAATATTTCAAAAGTCAAACCTATTTTGTTTACTTTATTTGTGGTGAAGTATTTGTTTTCACAAGGTCATGGCAATAAAGACAAATAACATCTAACTATAGGGCATCACACTGCAGGCTTACAGTCTTATTATCTCATAAGTATGAAAATAGAAATTGAACTCGTATTTTAGAAAAGTTAGTCAATTTGTATGGTGCATAAGGACAAATAATTTTACAAACAAATATTATATACTTCTCTTGTACACCTGGTTGGAAAAAATAAGAGGAATGTTAAGTGGTGGATGATTAAACAAAACTTAAATAGGAAACTTTAAAAATAAAATCAGAGCTTAAATATGTAAAAATGAAAGATCATATTGCCAGAAATAGACAAGTTCAATTTAGAGTGTATTTTCTGAAGATATTTGAAGGTCTGCATACTGTTATATATTAAAGATTGGAAGATGATACAAGACAATGAACTGAGATGAACAACTTTCTTTCTCTTACAAAATTAACTTCAGAAAGGAACTTGGATTCCAATAATTAACAAAAATTAATGACAACAGAAGCAGCAACAATAGGAATGACAAGCCCTTTGGGGAAACAGAACATTTTCTTGAAGTGGTGTCTGGATGTGGAAAGACTGAGCGTCAGTGTACCCCTTCAACCCAGGGGTGAGGACAGTCTTGGGTGGCAGAAAGCAACTGCAAACATGGTTTGCATTCTCTTGTTGCCTATCTCCAGCATAGCCTCAGAAAATCATACTGGATTCTTTCACCAGAGCACACAGCAGCAGCAGGCATCCAGACCTAAGTACTGAAGTTCATGAGGGAAGCAGAATGGGACAGACCAGAAAACCATGAGAATTCCCTCCTCCACTGCTTTGCCTGCAAATAACAAGGATGGTGGGAATACAGAATGGAGACACTGGCTCCCCCAAAGCTGCATCTTCCTAAGGGTTTATAATGACAAGTCGACCTAAGATGTTCCTTGGCATGTTGTGATCATAGAGTCCTCCACCCTGGCAGTCAGTGTTCACTTGTCCCTAATGCTCAACAGACCAGCACAGAGTAATGCCCAGCTTGAGCCTTTCCCAATGCACAACTGAGAGTGTGCTGAAACTTCTTCCTAGAGGAACATGAAGACACAGGTAAAAGTTACTGGACACTGGAGTTATATACCTTAAGTATAAAATATATTCCTGGAAAACTTATCATTCATTACAGAGTTACTGAAACAAATTCATAAATAATTCAAAATAATAATAATATGTAATTACTATTTAAAATTATAATGTAACATTTATACTTAGGATATAAGAGAAGATATGAGAATAACTAAATCAGAAAATTATAACAATGAATCAGATAAAATAAAAATGACATGAAACAAAACAATCTATTGTATAAGTAGTAAGAAAGATGGAATCTGCTGAAGAACAAGTAATCAGATGTATGAAGGAAGCAGGAAGGGATAAAGACAATTTATAGAGGTAGGTGGAAAAGCCACTCAGATAGCAGGAGTGCCTAGAACATAAAAACAGAAAAAACACATAGAAGTAAGGTAAAATATCCCAAGTGTAAGCAATCGCATATTGGCAAAGAGGACAAATATGGTGAAATGTGAAAACACAAAGACAGGAGAAAATATATAGCCTGCAGACAGAGCAGATCACCTGTAAATGTATAAGAATCGAATAATGCCAGATGTCACTGCCTACACAAAGATAGTATAATTTATAATCTAAAATATTAAAGGAAAATAATATTGAGTCAATAATTTGATAGCTTAATTATAACTTAAATAGATGGCATCATAATAATAACAATTCCAGTCATACAAGCCTCAGAAAATGTGCTATACAGAAATCTGAATTGGAAATGCTTTTAAAAGAAGAACTTAAATAATAAAAGAACTCAGAGAACCTAAATATTTGAGTTGGTACTTGAATTTAACTCAGACTGCTTATAAAGTTTGTTTCTTTCTACTCCACCATATTGTCTCTAAAATTAACAGCATAATATATCTTTGTAGGTAAAGCATGGTACAGAAGCAAAAACTATAGCAGTGGTTTTAAACTTTTAGTAGGAGTCACAGATTTAAAATTCAACTCTCTTAAATGACATAATTTATTTTATACATAAATTAGGATACTTCCACTATATTTATATTATTATAACTTTTAATTATTGTATCAATCGATATGTGTCTGAGAATGAATGATAAAACTCAAAATAGTTAAGGCTAGCTAATTTTATTATTGAATTGACTAGACCATTTACACAGCACTTATCATGTGCAAGACGTTGTGGTGGATACCGCCAGTGAGATAAGGTGATGATTATTACAGGATAGTGATTTTTTTAAAAAAAGGTAAATAAGACAGTCATAAACCAAACTTTTTCAAATTGTCTTTACCCTTTTTCCCCAGCCCATATCCATAAATTTTATTTATTAACTATCAAAATATACCCAAATACATCTCTTTCTCCTAATTCCACTGGCACCATCCTGTTCCCTACAAAAGTCTTCTCTTTTTCTCCATTGAAGCTTCTCTTCCTTTTTTTATCTTTGCTTGATATTAGCTACGAGTCATCATTTTGAGACTTCAGTCACAGTCACATGACTGCCTCTTCCTAATCAGTTTTCTTCAGTGGCATTCCATACACTGAAATGAGCACTTTCTACATGTACTAACCGACTTCCACTAACTCACTTGCTCCTAAACACACCTGATAAGTAAACTAAGGCACAGGTAGAGAAACGAAGCTTTTGCCCAAAGTCATCTAACCAGTAGGTGGCAGTCAACTTTGACGTCCGTGGATTCTGCTTTAGCCCTGTCCAAACTGCCTAAGTATCAATGTATGCTTTCCCATATTCTTTTTCTTCTGCCTTCTTAATATTAGACTCCCACTCTTAACTAGACATGTGGATGCTTCCAAGACCATACTCCCCAACTGCTGTCCATGCTCACTGCAGCCATGTGCGTAAGTTATGAGCAAAAAAGATAAGAATTGTTTTGAGGCAGCTTGCCAGATATCCAGAGAGTGCTTTAGACCCTTCTTTTGTATTGTTCCCTTTCCTGAATGCTGGGATGCAGACAATGACAGTGCTTGAACAGACAACTTGGAGCGGAAGAAGATATACACATTAAGAATAAAGGAGAAGGTTTAAAAGGGCCTGGGTCCGTGATTATACCAGCCCTGGCTATCTACCTCTAGATTTCTGTCACTTGAGAAAAAAAAAAAAGAAAAAAAAAAAAAACTGTCTTGCTAAAGAACTGGCATTTGACATTTTTGATAACATGTAGCCAAACTAACACCTGACTACAAAACATTCAAGTAGAAATGTTGAATAGTTAAGTTTGATATAAGAGGAGTTAAGGTCATTCATATTAGATATGATTTAGGTGTAGAGCCTGAGATATAAATATCAAGTCAATACTAGTCAATGGCACAGAATGAATGAATTGGAATATACACAGGTATCGTTATCACATTTCTTAGACAAAACAATCAGATCAATGCAAATATCATTATTTATAGGACATGATATGGTTTGGATTCATGTTCCCACCTGAATCTCATATTGAATTGGAGTAGGGGCTGGCTGGTGGGAGGTGATTGAATTATGGAGGCAGATTTCCCCCTTGCTCTCTTGTGATACTGAATGAGCTCTCACAAGAGCTGATGATGTAAAAGTGTGTGGCACTTCTTGTTTCACCCCCTCTTCCCCTCTCTCATGCCCCTATGTGAAGAAGGTTCTTGCTTCCCTTTCACCTCCCACCATAATTGTAAGTTTCCTGAGGCCTCCCAATTGTGCTTCCTGTTAAGCCTGTAGAAGTGAGTATGAATTAAGCTTCTTTTCTTCATAAATTTCTCAGTCTCAGGTAGTCTTTTATAACAATGTGAAAATGAAGTTATATAGAAAATTGGTACCGGGAGTTGGGCATGGTTATGAAGATACCTGTAAATGTGGAAGAAACTTTGGAACTGGGTAATGGGCAGAAGTTGGAACACTTTAGAGGGTTCAGAAGAAGACAGGAAAATGTGGAAATGTTCAGAACTTCCTAGAGACTTGTTGAATGATTTTGACCAAAATACTGATACTGATATGAACAATGAAGTCCAGGCTAAGGTGGTTTCAGATGAAGATGAGGAACTTATTGTGAACTAAAGTAAAGGGCACTTTTGCTATACTTTAGAAAAAAGACTGGTGGCATTTTTCCTCTGCCCTAGAGATATATGGAACCTTGAACTTGAGAGAGATGATTTAGGGTATCTGGCAGAAGAAATTTCTAAGCAATAAAGCATTCGAGAGGTAGCCTGCATGCTCCTAACAGCATATAGTCATATACTTTCACAAAGATGTGATCTAAAATTAGAACTTATATTTCAAAGGGAAGTAGATCATGAAAGTGTGGAAAATTTGTAGCCTGACCATGTGGTGGAAAAGAGAAACCCATTTTCTGGGGAGAAATTCAAGCTGGCTGCAGACATTTGCATAAAGAGGATCCAAATGTTAATCACCAAGAAAAGGAGAAAATGTCTTCAGAGCATGTCAGAATCTTCAAGGCAGCCACTCTCATTACAGACCCAAAGGCCTAGGAGGGAAAAGTGGTTTTGTGGACTGGGCCAAAGGCCCCACTGCTCTGTGCAGCCTTGGGACATGACACCCTGCATCCCGTCTACTCTAGTTGCAGCCATGGCTAAAAGGGGCCAAGGTACAGCTCAGGCCATGGCTTCAGAGGGTGCACTCTCCAAGTCTTTGTGGCTTCCACGTGGTGCTGGCTCTACAGGCATGCAGAAGGCAAGAGTTGAGGCTTAGAAGCCTCCGCCAAGATTTCAGAGGATGTATGGAAACACCTAGAGCTCCAGGCAGAAGTCTGCGGCAGGGACAGCCCTCTACTGTGGCAGTGCAGAGGGGAAATGTGGGGTTGGAGCCCCACATACAGAGTTCCCACTGTGATACTGCCTAGTGGAGCTATGAGAAGAGAGCCACCATCCTTCAGATTCCACAATGGTAGATCCACTGACACCTTGCACCATGTGCCTAGAAAAGCCACAGGCACTCAATATCAGACTGTGAACACAGCTTCAGGGCCTGTACCTTGCAGAGTCACAAGGGTAGAGTTGCTTAAGACTGTGAGGGCACACAAGGGACATACCCTTGCATCTGTATACCCTGGATGTGAGACATGTAGTCAAAGGAGATTATTTGGGAGCTTTCCCCTTTGCCATCTCTCTCCTGCCACCATGTAAATAAGGTGCTTACTTCTCCTTTGCTTTCCACCATGATTGTAAGTTTCCTGAGGCCTCCCATTTATGCTTCTTGTTAAGCCTGCAGAACTGTAAGTCAATTAAACCTCTTTCCTTCATAAATTACCCAGTCTCAGGTAGTTCTTTGTAGCACTGTGAAAAACGAACTAATACAGGATATTATAGGAAAGCTAAATGTAATACGTTTACAATTTCCGTGATTGGTATCAAAGCCAATCATAACATGTGCCAGGTACTATTATTATACATCTCACAGCGACTGATGTATTTCAGATTCTCAGCAACATCATGAGGTAGATTCTAATTCTATCTCCCTTTGAGAGATGGGAAGTTGAGGCTTAGAGAGGTGAATAACTAACCAACAAAGTATCTGTAAGCATTGAAAGTTGAAGTTGAACCCCAATCATCTGACAGCCTGTATATCCCTGTTTGGTGCCTCTCATCAGAGACTGCATAATGCTATTTCATCATGATTACTTGCTCAGTATTGGTTTTTCATAACTTTGAGGTATTCTCCAGGCCAGGAATCAAACCTTATCAGCAGAAACTCTAGAGCCAGTGAAGTTCCTGGTACACAGGATCTGAATAAATATTTTCACTTTGTGTTTTTTCAAATTCATACAAATTTATGGTGTACAAGTACAATATTGTTACATGCATAGATTGCATAATGGCCAAGTCAGGGAGTTTAGGGCATCCATTACCTGAATAGAGTATATTGTACCCATTAAGTAATTTCTCATCATTCCCCTTTCTCCCAACTTCTTATCCTTTTGAGTCTCCACTGTCTATCGTTACATACTCTATATCCTTGTGTACGCAATTTTTTTTGAGACACGGTCTCCCTTTGTTGCCTAGGCTGGAGTATAGTGGTGTGATCCTGGCTCACTGCAACCTCCACCTCCTGGATTCAACCAATTCTCCTGCCTCAGCCTCCTGAGTAGCGAGGATTACAGGCACATACCACCACGCTCAGCTAATTTTTATATTTTTGGTAGAAACAGGTTCTCACCATGTTGGCCAGGCTTGTCTCAAACTCCTGGCCTCAAATGATGCATCCACTGCAATCTCCCAATGTGGTGGGATTATAGGCATGAGACACCATGCCTGGCTGTGTAAGCATTTTTTAACTCCCACTTTTGAAAACCTATGACATTTGTCGTTCTTTGTATGACTTATTTCACTGAAGAAAAAGTCCTCTAGTTCTATTAATGCTGCTGCAAAAGACACAATTTCATTCTTTGTTATGACTGAATAATATTCCATTGTGTATATATACCATATTTTCTTCATCCAGTCATCCACTGATGGACAGTTAGGTTGATTCCATATCTTTGATGCTGTGAACAATGCTGTGATAAACATAGGAGTGGCAGTATCTTTTTGATATGTTGTTTTCTATTCCTAGTATTGGGTCTCTACCGAATAGTAGGATTGCTGGATCAAATGGTAGTTCTATTTTTAGATTTTGAGAAATCCATATTATTTTCTATAAGGGTTGTATTAATTTACATTTCAACCAACAGTGTATAAGCATTCCCCTTTTTCCACACCCTCACTAAAACCTGTTATTTTTTTGACTTTCTAATAATAGCCATTCTGACTGAGAAAGGCAACAGCTCATTGTAGTTTTTGTTTGCATTTCTCTGATGATTTATTGACATTGATTACAGCAGCAGCTGCATTGATTACAGCTCACTGCAACCTTGAGTTCCTGGGCTCAAGCAATCCTCCTACCTCAGCCTCTGAGTGGCTCAAACTACAGAGTAGCTAATTTTTGCATTTTTTTATAGAGATGGGGTCTCACTGCACTGTCCAGGCTGGTCTCAAACTCCTAGCCTCAAGTGATCCTCCTGCTTTGGCCTCCCAAAGTGCTAAGATTATAGGCATGAGCCACCACACTTGGCCAGAAAAATCCATGTCTATACTCAACATAAAAATTTTAAAGATCTAATATTAAATTATGTTTTTAGGCTAAAGTAAATTTATTCCTTATCATCAGCTAAATAACCTAACAAGTAATTCAGATAGTACCCTACCTAACACAATCAACAAATGATCCTGGAATTTTAATTTAGGAGTGTAAAATCTGTATACATTAAGTATTAAAGTCTGAATTCAATTAAAACATGCAACTTGATTGCAAAATAATGTAAAAACTCTGCTCCAGGTAAAATCCTGCCAATAGTACTACTCTGATATATATGGCTTTTTAAATATTACAGCAGCATGATTAAAGATCATACCTTCAGTTCTGGTCTTGCAGATTTATATGATATTGGCTTTCTTCCTCATCTGAATCCATTTCTTTTTGTTCTGCTTCATACAGAGGATATTTCATTTACTTCAGCCAACTCTGAAAGATGCTGGGATTTTTCTTTTCTCATTCTTGCCCATTTGCTCAGCTTTATACCCACTTTAATGCGTACATCCACAGGGTAATCAGCTAGATTTTTGGAGATGTCAGTAAACTGCACAGTCTCCTTATGGTAAATAAAAAGCCATACACTATTCATTAGTCCCCTCTCTCCCTTTGTTCACAGGGTTCCGTATGTGGAAGCAAAGACAACCAGTCTGCATTGTCAAAAAGTCAACTGCTTTCAAGCAGTTACCCTGGCTCAATTCCTACCTTCCAGCAGATGTATGACTATTTTCCCAGACCTCCACTACAAATCATAACCTGTAAATAACCAAAGAGATCCAGCAAATCCCAGACCCAAATTCCTGAAACAAAAGAATGAGAGCACCCATGGAACTGAGCAACACCAAAGTAAGAGTCCCAGTGAGAAGCTCTAATTCTTACCAAGGTTTGTCTGCCCTATTCCAGGCACAAATATCACTAAGAATTGCCAGGAGCTGGAGGAAACTCTGGCAGAAGTGGAAGAAGGCCTCCCACAGCATATTCAGAAAAACCTAATTAAATCCTCATGGCCTTCATTTGCCAAACTGTGAGCATGATGAATGAATGTGATACATTATACACATTTAGACTAGCAAAATTTCCAAGTGTGAGCACTAAAGGAAAAATAGCAGAAACGGTTTGCATGGCAAAATTTCCATTTATTTCTTTCTATAATGAGTTGTTTAAGTTGTGAGTATCCTTAGATCCCCAGGGGAAAGATATTTTATTTTATTCAAGATTTCATTTCTTCAATTTGGACTTTGAATATACACTGCCAAGCTTTCACTAGTATCTTCACACACATACTGCAGATTCCCCAATGGGATGCCTTTTCAAAGTTTTGTTGCAGAGCCATATTTGATCTGTAGTAGCAGCAATGATTTTAACACCGGCTCTTTTTCACTACTCTTATTCAGATAGAGTACTCACCACAGTTCAATATTTCTTGCCAACCTCTGAAAAATCAAAGCCATGAAATGTAGACAAAGGGATTCCAGACCATTGGACATAATTTTAGGCTACTTCGGACAAAAGCAAGACAAATTGAGAAAACATTTTTCTATTAAGCACTTACAATGCCTCAGCATAGTCCTAAGCATTTTATATATATTAGGTCATTTAATCCTATGGACAACTCCATGATACAGTTGTCATAATTACTGCCTTTTTTTTTTGCCACAGATGAGGAAATCAAGTCCCAGAAAATTTAAACTGTCCCAAATCACAGCAAGTGTAAGTAGTCGTGCCAAAATTCAAATCCAGGCTTTTTTCAGAGCCCAATCTCTTAACTACAATATGCTGCTACCTCTCATTAACAGCAATAGCTAACATTACTTAAGCACATTCTAGGTCTTTCCTAAGTTCTTGGCAAAAGTGAGGTCACTCTTTATATAGTGCTCCTGAGACTGTGAAATAACCTTACCTTCCTGGGTACCATGATTTGAGTGTTGGTATCCGCTGCCTCAAATTTAATATGTTGAAATCTAACCCCCAAAATGATAATATTAACAGGTGAGGCTTTGAGGACATAATTAGATCATACGAGATGAGGCCTCATGAAAGGAACTAGTGCCTTTATAAAAGAAGCTCAATCAAGTTTTTATGCCCCTTCCACCATGTAAGACAACAGCCAGAAGGAGTGCTATCTGTGAGGATTCAGGCCCTCACCAGACTCTGAATCTGCCAGCACTTGATCTTGTACTTCTCCAGCTCCAGAAATGTGAGAACATTTCTGCTGTTTATAAAGTACCAGTTTATGTATTTTGTTATAGCAGCCTAAATGGACTAAGATTCTGTTCATTCAATTGATGTTAAAGTGGTAGGACCTGGAGGTATGGCCTTCAGTTCATATTTTCATGGTGGACAGCAGGAATGAAGAGGCAAAAATATGATGTGGCTGTTTGGAAGGGGTGTCTTTGCTTCACACAACAAGTATTTTCAGTCAACCATTCCTTTTATAAAACTGACAAAAATGGGATCAAAATGGCATTTAAATTTTCTACGATTATTTTGTTCCTAATTATTTTATATCATTTGGCAATCACCTTTTGTATGTTCAGTTTAATAGTTAAACATTAAATAAAGAAACACTCTAAGCCATCTGAAGGAAAATTTAACCTGAATGCAATGTGGTTTATGTTCACTGCTTTTTCTACTGGAATTATCCAAACATTATTTAAATCACTGAGTTTAGAACTTCGATTCAAATTATAATTAGAGCGAGAAAATGGATAAGGAATCTCAAGATAGTATATGAGGAAAGAGGTATGCATATAGCAAGAGACAAATCAAATATTTCTTTAAGAAAGAAAAGAAATGGTTTTCATTGCTTTTAGTGTATTAAATACTTAGTAGAAAATTGCTGAGTCCTCAATTTTAGGACAGTCGGAGGTTTGGGGGTATATCTAAGTATGAGTAAGAGTAAGACAAGGAGGTGAAATTTCTCTGCTTGAGAAAGTAATAGCAACGTGGAGGCACCCTTTTTGCTAACCTGGTGGAAGTAGTAAAGGATATCAGATAGGCTAGAAGACCCAAAGAGATGGTCATAAGCTGAGGTCTAATGAAGCATGATGGTCAGCAAGAAATTTCCCTTGGTGTGGAAGACATGATAAACATTTAGGACAGTAGTTTCTACTTAAATACTTTTTTTCCTTGGGATCTAATTATCCTTTACTACACCTTTGGTAGGTGTCTGTAATATGCAATAACCTATGTAAGTGGTAATTTAGCAAAATGAAGGGAAGGATCAAGCCATGTGGGTCTGGCATGACAGCAGTTGCAGGAGCATTGAGTGATGATGAGAATGAGCTTAAAATGGTGAAGTCAAATGCAGCACCCTCCTTGAAGAGGATTTCAAGACCTCTAATATTGATGGGAATATAGAGGTGACCCCAGAAAGTCTGACCAGGTGATCAGTCTATCTATCTATCAATCATCTATCTATCTATCTATCTATCTATCTATCATCTATCATCTATCTATTGAGACAACACAGACAGAAAGGGAGGAAGAGTCTATTTTCCTTGGGAATTTTAATTATTTTCACAAAGGGCCTACAAAGAAAGATGCCTACCCCCACTACCTCATTCTCACTTCCACAAATTACCACAGAAACAGATCAAATTAACACTTGGAACTAACACAGCAGGCAATTTCCACAGTAGTCACTGCATCAAGACAGAGTCCAAGATTCCAAACTAGAAATGTAATAATCACATTATCATCTTTTCTCTAATAAAAACAGTGACCTCAATCCAGTGACAAACTTAAAAATTACTGCATTAGGCAGGAAATTGTTTATCTTTTTATGCCAGTAATAAATTTTTATCATGTACATGAAGAAAAAGAAACCAATTTTAAATAGAGTTGTTACTTTTAAAGTCTGGCTGTGTGTCGACTTTCATTTGGTAGCTAGGATGTTCATGACTACATGTATAAATTGAGTAATGAGATGTCTTAGTCCATTTTCTGCTGCTGTAACAGAATACCTGTGACTAGGTAATTTATAAAAAACATATATTTATTTCTTACTTTTCTGGAGGCTGGAAGGTCCAAGATCAAGGAGTTGCCATCTTGAGAGAGCCTTCCTATTGTGTCATCTTGTGGGAAAAGGCAGAAGAGAAAAAGAGAACAAAATGAGGCTGAACTCACTTTGACAACGAACCCACTTTGATCATTAAACCACCCTTGAGACAACAGCATTTATCCACCCACAAGGGCAGAGTCCTTCTGATCTAATTATCTCATGTGGGCCCCACTTCTCAATACTGTGCATTGAGTAACAAGTTTGCAACACAGAACTTTGGGGACACACTCAATCAAAAGCAAGAGAAGATATTTGTGAGCTAATTGTGGCACATTTTAGGTATGTTAGAAAGAATAAAACCATACAAAATGAACTGTTTTCATGTGTAGATAAGAGCAAAAGAGAGAAGTACACAATGTTTTATTTGCACATCATGAAAACTAGGGGTTAGAGATTTTTAGCTTTAAATAATTATTAGTGAAAAAAGAAAAAGAGAAAGAAGGGAAGGAAAGTAAATGAAAAAGGAAAAAATTATTATCTGCAAATTTCCACTTTTCAGGACTCATAGAGAAGTAAACAGCAGGCGAAGTCAATAAATTGAACTATGAAGCCATAAAAAATAGACTCCTAAATTCCGTATTTATATTAGAAGTGCATATCTTTGATTTCGCCCTTACTGCAGATGGATGGTGCCATATAAATAGACATAAAGTAAATAGTATATACTGAAGGAAAGTGCAGCTAGGTCAATGGCTCACTTTCTAGGGATAGCACCACCACCCATGGCATAGAAATAGAAACTGATGATTGTCTGTAATTCAAAAAAAAATCAAAAACAAAAAAAAAAGATGTTTTCTAACTCAGTGAAAGCACAAGTCATTTAGTGGATATAACTATTGTTGGAGTTTCATGTTTTTAAAAAATAAAAAGTTGTCTCCTATACTATGCACTGGTTCTTCCTTTGCTCTAGTTATTGCTACTGAAGACTCCATTCCTGAGCTTCTACAGGGCAGAGTAGTCGTTTCATCAGAAAGACCCAACCACACTTTCTCTTCTGGGCTTTAACTATGATACGCCAACAGTTTTGCCTTCATCAACCCTGGAGGAAAGCAAGTTCTTAATGACCTACAAATAGATGTAGACTCTCACAAAATAATAGTGGGAGACTTAAACACTCCTCTGTCAATAATAGATCAATGAGACAGAAAATTAAAAAAGATATCCAGGACTTGAATTCAGATCTGGACCAAGTGGACCTAATAGATATCTAGAGAACTCTCCACCCCAAATCCACAGAATATACATTCTTCTCAACACCACATTGCACTTACTCTAAAATTGACCACATAATTGGAAGTAAATCACTCCTCAAAAAATGCAAAAGAATGAAAATCATAACAGTCTCTCACACCACAGTGCAATCAAATTAGACCTCAGGATTAAGAAACTCACTTAAAACTGCACAACTACATGGAAACTGAACAACCTGCTCCTAAATGACAACTGGATAAATAATGAAATGAAGACAGAAATAAAGATATTCTTCAAAACCAAAGAGAACAAAGATCCAACGTACCAGAATCTCTGGGACACATTTAAAGCATTCTCTAGAGGGAAATTTATAGCACTAAATGCCCAAATGAGAAGGGAGGAAAGATTTAAATTGACACCATATCATCACAATTAAAAGAACTAGAGGAATAATATCAAACAAATTGAAAAGCTAGCAGAAGACAAGAAATATCTAAGATCAGAACGGAACTGAAGGCGACAGAGACACGAAAAACCCTTCAAAAAAATCAATAAATCCAGGAGGTGGTTTTTTGAAAAGATCAACAAAATAGACCACTAGCTAGAATAATGAAAAAGAAAAGATAGAAGAATCGATAAATGCAAAAAAAAAATATATCACCGCCAATTCCACAGAAATACAAACTACCATCAGAGATTACTACAAATATCTCTATTGCATAAACCAGTAAATTTAGAATAAATGGATAAATTCCTGTACACCTACATCGTCTCAAGACTAAACCAGGGAGAGGTTGAATCCCTGAATAGACCAATACCAAGGTCTGAAAGTGAGGCAGTAATTAATAGCCTACCAACCAAAGGAAGTTCAGGGCCTGACAGGTTCACAGCAGAATTCTACCAGAGGTACAAAGAGAAGCTGGTACTATTCCTTCTGAAACTATTCCAAACAATATAAAAAGACGGAATCCCCCTAACTCATTTTATGAGACCAACACCATCCTGATACCAAAACCATGCAGAGATACAACTGAAAAAGAAAATTTCAGGCCAATATCCATGATGAACATTGATGCAAAAGTCTTCAATAAAATACTGGGAAACCGAATCCCACAGCACATCAAAAAGCTTATCCATCACAATCAAGTCAGCTTCATCTCTGGGATGCAAGGCTGGTTTAACATATGCAAATTTGTAAATGTAATCCATCACATAAACAGAACGAAAGACAAAAACCACATGATTATCTCAATAGATGCAGAGAAGGCCTTCGACAAAATCCAAGAGCTTTTTATGCCAAAAACTCTCAATAAATTAGGTATCCATGGAATGTATCTCAAAATAATAAAGGCTATTTATAACAAACCCACAGCCCATATCATACTTAATGGGCAAAAACTGGAAGCATTCCTTTTGAAAACTGGCACAAGACAAGGGTGCCATGTCTCACCACTCCTATTCAACATAGTATTGGAAGTTCTGGCCAGAGCACTTAGGCAAAAAAAAGAAATAAAGCATATTCAATTAGGAAAAGAAGAAGTCAAAATGTCTCTATTTGCAGACAACATGATCGTATATTTAGAAGAAGCCATCATTTCAACCCAACATCTCCTTAAGCCGATAAGCAACTTCAGCAAAGTCTCAGGATACAAAATAAGTGTGCAAAAATCACAGGCATTCCTATACACCAAAAACAGACAAAGAGAGAGCCAAATCATGAGTGAACTCCCATTCACAATTGCTACAAATAGAATAAAATACCTAGGAATACAACTAACAAGGGATGTGAATGACCTCTTCAAGGAGAACTACAAACCACTGCTCAAGGAAATAAGAGGGAACACAAACAAATGGGAAAACATTCCATGCTCATGGTTAGGGAGAATCAATATTGTGAAAATGGCCATACTGCCCAAAGTAATTTATAGATTCAATGCTATTCTTATCAAGCTAACACTGACCTTCTTCATAGAACTGTAAAAACCACCTTAAACTTCGTATGGAACCAAAAAAGAGCCCACATAGCCAAGACAATCCTAAGCAACAAAAACAAAGCTGGAGGCATCACACTACCTGACTTCAAATTATACTACAGGGCTACAGTAATTAAAACAGCATGGTACTGGTACCCAAACAGTGATATAGACCAATGGAAGAGAACAGAGGCCTCCGAAGTAACACCACACATCTACAACCATCTGATCTTTGACAAAAACAAGGAATGGGGAAAGGATACCCTGTTTAATAAATGACATTAGGAAAACTGGCTTGTCATATGCAGAAAGCTGAAATGGGACCCCTTCCTGACACCTTATACAAAAATTAACTCCAGATGGATGAAAGATTTAAACATAAGACCTAACATGATGAAAACCCAGAAGAAAATCTAGGCAATATCATTCAGGACATAGGCATAGGCAAAGACCTCATGACTAAAACATCAAAAGCCGTGGTAATCAAAGCCAAAATAGTCAAATCAGATCTAATTAAACTTG
This sequence comes from Cacajao melanocephalus, assembly GCA_963573385.1. Classification (NCBI taxonomy): domain Eukaryota; kingdom Metazoa; phylum Chordata; class Mammalia; order Primates; family Pitheciidae; genus Cacajao; species Cacajao melanocephalus. The sequence continues at coordinate 4,599 of CAUYLG010059350.1, read as the reverse complement.
AGAGCTTCTTCACAGCAAAAGAAATAATCATTAGAGTGAACTGGCAATCAACAGAATGGGAAAAACATTTTGTAACCTACCCATCTGACAAAGGGCTAATATCCAAAATCTACAAAGGAGTTCCACAAATGTACAAGAAAAAAGCAAGCAACACCATCAAAAAGTGGGCAAAGGGTATGAAGAGAAACTTTTCTGAAGAAGACATTTATGTAGACAACAAACATATGAAAAAAGGTCATTATTATTGGTCATTAGAGAAATGCAAATCAAAACCACATTGAGATACCATCTCACATCACTTAGAATGGTGGTCATTAAAAATTCTTGAGACAACAGATGTTGGAGAGGATGTGGAGAAATAAGAATGTTTTTATACTGTTGGTGGGACTGTAAATTAGTTCAACCATTGTGGAAGACAGTGTGGCCATTCCTCATGGATCTAGAAATAGAAATACCATTTGACCTAGCAATCCCATTACTGAGTATATACCCAAAGGATTGTAAATCATTCTACCAGAAAGACACATGCACATGTATGTTCATTGCAGCACTGTTTACCATAGCAAAGACTTGGAACCACCCCAAATACCCATCAATGATAGACTAAAGAAAATGTGGCACATATACACCATGGAATACTTTGCAGCCTTAGAAAGGATGAGTTCATGTCCTTTGCAGGGACATGGATGAAGCTGGAAACCATCATTCTCGGCAAACTGACACAAGAACAGAATACCAAACACCACATATTCTCACTCATAAGTGGGTGCTGAACAATGAGAACACATGGAGGGGAACATCACACACTGGGGCCTGTTGCATGGCGGGCAGCCCATGGGAGGGATAGCAGGGGGTGGGGAGATTGGGGGGGGATAACATTAGGAGAAATACCTAATATAGATGACGGGAAGATGGATGCAGCAAACCAGCATTGCATGTGTATACCTATGTAACAATCCTGCACAATCTGCACATGTACCCTAGAATTTAAAATATAATAGTAAAAAAAAGAAAGTAGGGCACCCTTTCTGTATATAAGTCCTGTGTCTCTCCCGTCTCTCTACACAAAGTAATTTGGAAATGAAGGATTAATAGTTCATAATAATGTTTTATATTAAAAATCTGTAACCACAAATGCTAATAATGAATACCTTGTTTATATCTCTGTTATTTTCAAGACTGGTTATATACAACCACTTTAAAGAAGTGACAACTATAGCCCTTTCCTGTAAAGTTAAACATATTACCGGGGGTGGTGGCTCGTAGTTGTAATCCCAGTACTTTGGGAACCTGAGGCAGGTAGATCACACGAGGCCAGGAGTTTGAGACCAGCCTAGTCAACACAGATAAATGCTGTCTCTACTGAAAATACAAAAATTAGCCAGGCATGGTGGTGCACACCTGTGATCTCAGGTACTAGATGGCTGAGGCACAAAATCACTTGAATCCAGGAGGTGGAAGTTGCAGTGCACTGAGATCACACCACTGCACTTCAGCCTGGGCAATAGAGTGAGACCCTGTATCAATCAATCAATCAATAATAAAGTTAAACATATACCTACCCTATGACACAGCAATTTCACTCCTATTTACCCAAAGGAAATGGAAATATGTGCAGTCCCTCAAAATCTTATCAAAAATGTTCTTAGTAGCCTTATTCACAGTTATCAAAACCTGTAAGTGACCTAATCTCCATATGGAAAATTTGAACAGTGTCATGCTACTCAGCAAAAAGGGAGACAAGATGATGATGAAAGACAGATAGATAGAAGATAATAGACAGATAGATATACACATACACAGATATGTATCTTGTGTGGGTGTATATATACACTCAAGATAAAGAATAAAACATACATAAATTCCACAGACATTATGCAGAACCAAAGAAGCCATTCCAAAATGAGCTTATACAGTATGGTTTAATTTATATGATATTCTTGATCAAGCAAACATACCATATAGTGGAAAAAATAGAAAAGCAGTTTTCTCAAGCAGTAGGCTGTGTTGGGCAAGTTAAGAGAACCATCAGCGCCACAAGCAGTGTGAACCCCTCGAGATTGTGGCATCCTTCCTCCTCTGCCATCCCGCAGCTGGCTCCGGAGGGACCTCCCACCACCTCCAGGTGATGCAGGAGGTCTTCACCACCAATGTCTTTCCCATCCGTCCTCTCCAAAAAAGGTTAGTACAACTAGGCCGAGGACCATTGGTCAGGTAGGAGACTTTGAAACTTTGGTGTCAAGAACTGAACCAGACATGCATCTGGAAATCAAACAAATGAAGTAGATTCTTTGTGGCTCTCCTGCTCACCCAAGCTGTCTGGATGAATCTGGATGCATGTTTCCACATTTCCCACCAAACAGGTGCCAGCAGCTCTTGTAACTTACCTGTGGGTGACGGGTACTGAGCGCATATCTGCAGCAGGGCTCCCACGCAGCCGTTTGCTCTGTGATGCTTTCCAGTTAGGAGTCAACCTGTTAGATTTATTTTTTCCTCTTTTATAAAATGTAGTTAAGTCAGGTATACTTTCCACGTCCCTCACAGGTTGCACAACTACCATGCAAATGCATTTCAAATTTCATTATTTTTTTTTTACAGAGTGAACCTTCTTGATTTTTATTTTATTGTTTTATTTTATTTTTTAATACAGGGTCTCACTCTGTGGCCCAGGCTGGAGTACAGCAGTGTGATCATAGCCCATTGCAGCCTCAAACTCCTGGGCTCAAGTAATCCTCCCACCTCATCCTCTCAAGTAGCTGGGACCGTAGCTATGTGCCACCACCCACACCTGGCTAATTTTAAAAATTTTTTATAGTGATGATGTCTCACTATGTTGCCCAAGCTGGTGTTGAACTCTTGGCCTCAAGTGATCCTCCCATCTCAGCCTCCCTGAAGTGCTGGGATCACAGGCATGAGCCACTGCACTGAGTCTGAATTCTTGTGCTTATTTATGCAAGATTTAAAATGATCTCTATTGAGTCTGTCAGTCTCTAGAATCTTCAAAAAATTACCTGTTGACCTGTCAGGCAAATTGGTTTAAAACATTCAAAATGTCCTTTTTCTTAACTCCATTTGAACCAGCTCACATCGATGGGCATGTTATTGTGTGCTGACACAAGCGTCACCAGGAAATTCGGTGTCATATGCTCGGTGACTGCTTGTGGCCACCGTGTCCTGAACTCCCTTTCCTGTGCTCAGCTCGCAGCCCATGTGGCAGGAGGACACGCTGCTGAGGAGACTGGGCTTAGCGCTTGAGCATTCACGACAGAAAGAGAGCCTGAACCCTTCAGGGGCCTTAAATACAGGAAGCAACCCAGTGCTCTACGCATCTCCTCCCTGGCAGTCCTTGGAAGACCAGGACCACCTGCCTGTGCAGGGCCATCGTGTTGTGACCAGACTCAGTTTAGGAATACTGTGTGCTAGGTTAAGATATGATAAAGTATAAATGCTTGTGGTTTTTGCACATTGATTTTGTATCCTGAGACTTTACTGAAGTTGCTTATCAGGCTAAGGAGATTTTGGGCTGGGACAATGGGGTTGTCTAAAGATACAATCATGTCATTTGCAAAAAGAGACAATTTGACTTCCTCTCTTCCTATTTGAATACCATTTCTTTCTTTCTCTTGCCTGATTGCCCTGGCCAGAACTTCCAATTCTATGTTGAATAGAAGCCGTGAGAGAGGGCATCCTGTCTTGTGCTGATTTTCAAAGGAAATGCTTCCAGCTTTTGCCCAGTCAGTATGACATTGGCTGTGGGTTTGTCATAAATAGCTCTTATTATTTTGAGATATGTTCTATCCATACCTAGTTTATTGAGAGTTTTCAGGATGAAGGGTGTTTAATTTTATCGAAGGCCTTTTCTGCATCTATTGAGATAATCATGTGGTTTTTGTCTTTGGTTCTGTTTATATGATGGATTATGTTTATTAATTTGCATATGTTGAGCCAGCCTTGCATCCCATGGATGAAGCTGAGTTGATCGTGGTAGATAAGCTTTTTGATGTGCTGCAGGAATCAGTTTGCCAGTATTTTATTGAGGATTTTTGCATCAATTTTCATCAGGAATATTGGTCTAAAATTTTTTTTGTTGTGACTCTGCCAGGTTTGCTATCAGGTTGATGCTGGCCTCATAAAATGAATTAGGGAGAATTTCCTATTTTTCTATTGTTTGGAATAGTTTCAGAAGGAATGGTATCAGCTTATCTTTGTACCTCTGGTGGAATTCATTTGTGAATCTGTCTGGTTCTGGGATTTTTTTGGTTGGTAGGCTATTAATTACTGCCTCAATTTCAGACCTTGTTATTGGTCTATTCAGGGATTCAACTTCTTCCTGGTTTAGTCTTGGGAGGGTGTATGTGTCCAGGAATTTATCCATTTCTTCTAGAATTTCTAGTTTACTTGCATCCAGGTGTTTATAGTATTCTCTGATGGTAGTTTGTTTTTCTGTGGGATCAGTGATGATCTCCTCTTTATCATTTTTTATTGTGTCTATTTGATTCTTCTCTTTTTCCTTTTTATTAGTATGGCTTGCTGTCTATTTTGTTAATCTTTTCAAAAAAACAGCTCCTGGTTTCATTGATTTTTTGAAGGATATTTCAT
>CAUYLG010059349.1:0-26294 GCA_963573385.1 Cacajao melanocephalus | reverse complement strand
CTGGAGGACCAGATTATATCACCTTGATTTTGAAAATGTCACCTGCCCTAAAATATCTTTCTGGTGGCCAATCTCAAATGACCTAAATTGTATCATGTGAGTCAGTCACTCCTTTTGTTTGTTTTATTTTGTTTTGTTTTGCATATCCTCTCACCTTACAATCAAATGTTGATCTCTAGACTACTGTCCTTGGTCCTGGACTCAAGCTACAAAATTTCCCTGGGAAAACGAATCAATTCCTATTGTTTTAATTGCCATTTCTTTGCTGATGACTCTCACATTTAAACTTTTAGCCCTAAATTATCTACTAAACTGCAGACCTCATATGTCTCATTGTCCCCTGAATATCTTTTCCACCTACATGTTACTGAGCCTTCCAAAGTCCTAGATCTATTCTGAGTTCTTTTCCTGGGGTGACTGTATTTTACATGTAGGAAGGAAGATGAACTGAATATTCAGTAGCCAGAAGGGCAGATGATGGCACTCCTATATGTTGTTTATTTCTGTTTCTCCTCTTTCTAAACACATAGTAGAATTGCACTTCCTTGCTTTTTGAAATTGGTGTGTTGTGTGACTTGTCTTAGCCAGTGAAATGTGCGTCCCTTCCAGGCAGAAACCTCTGAAACCTGGTACACAAATGATTTTATTCTTTTCTCCCTGTTATGAAAACTGCCAACATTCTAAGGGAAGAGGCTCCATCAGCTTATATCCTTAAGTGAAAATGATGTAGAGCAGACCTCCCACCAACCAAAAATGGATATAAAGCATGAGTGAAAAATAAGCCTTTGCTATTTTAAGCCTGTGAAATTTTGGAGTTATTTGTTACCACTGTATAGCCCAGCCCATCCTGACTGATTTAAGATTCCAAACCAAACTCATTATTTTTATTCCTGCACACCATTAACAGAATAAAACAACAGAAGAGGATCTCACCTGCTCTTTATCCTATGCTCCCTGTTTTCTACATCTGTGTTTGAGCCATCACCATTTACTCACTTAACCAGGCTAGAAACCTGGGACTATATCCAGACTCCACTTTCATGTCCACCTACATTTTATGACTCAAGTAGTTCTACAGATTCTATTTCCTAGGTATCCTTCAAATCTATCCCTTCATCTCCATTCTTAGTGTACATCTTCTTACTATCTCTTGCCTAGCGTCTTACGGTGGCCTTTTAAATGGACTCCCTGTCTCTAGCTTTTCTTAAATCCATTTTCCATATGGCTGCCAGAATGATTTTTATAAAATGCCATTCCACTTTCCTGCTTAAAATCTTTCACCAGTGTTTACAGAATAAAGTCAAAATGACTTAGCATAGCATTTAGGCTCTTGATAGTTCAAATCATTTCTATCCCTTCAGCATCTCTGCTCCAGTGATATCCAGTTGCTTTTCCTCCCACTTCTGCACCACCCAGACAATACTATTCTTTGAGTAATCCTTCCAGAAATCTCAACTTAGATTTTATTTACTCTAAGAAGGCTTTCCTGATTGTCCCAAACAGACTTCTTAAGTCCCTCCTGCCTAGCTGCCTAAAATGTGCTTTTACTATTGAATGTGTCACTTTAATTTTTTTTCCTTATGTGGTTATTCTAATGCCCATAGTTTGTAATAATTCTAATCTTCTCAAGGAAAGGAGGAATATCTTACTGTCCTTATCTGGAAAGCACAGTACTTAGAACATTACAGCCACCTCAAAAAGATTTTTTTTTTATTTTTTATTTTCATTTTAACTTCTGCGGTACATGTGCAAGATGTGCAGGTCTGTTAAATAGGTAAACATATGTCATGGTGGTTTGCTGCACCTATCAACCCATCACCTAGGTATTAAGCCCAGCATGCATTAGCTATTTGTCCTAATCCTCTCCCTCCTCCTATCCCACCCCCTGACAGGCCTAGTGTGTGTTGTTCCCCTCCCTGTGTCCAGGTGTTCTCATTATTCAGCTCCCACTTATAAGTGAGAACATGCAGTGGTTGCTTTTCTGTTCCTGCATTAGTTTGCTAATGAGCAAAATAATGGAGCTTCCAGCTCCATTCATATCCTTGAAAAAGACATGATCTTGTTCCTTTTTATGGCTGCATAGTATTTCATGTTGTGTATGTACCACGTTTTCTTTATTCAGTCTATTACTGATGGGCATTTGGGTTGATTCCATGTTTTTGCTATTGCAAATAGTGCTGCAATGAACATATACATACAAGCATTATGCATGCACGTTTGTAAAATAATGATTTATATTCCTTTGGGTAGGTCAGATCTTATTTCTCGTTCTAGATCCTTGAGGACTCACCACACTGTCTTCCACAATGATTGAACTAATTTACATTATGGAACAGAAATAATAAGCCATTTTATCAGAAAGCCTAGCATCTGCTAAGGGCTTATAATTTTTACATAGCTTAAAATCTGTTGAAGGCTTACTTATGTCAGGCACTACAAAAAGCATCCTGTAAGTTTTATTTTATTTAGCCTAACAATAAGTGTAAGGGATGGAGACATGCATTAGGTATCTGTCCTTACTGATTTTTCTCTTGAGAAGCAACCCAAAACTCACCTTCCTGGCAGGTAGATCATTACAGACTCTTAGCTACTATTAATAATTAAATTATTTTTCTATGCAGTAGCTGAATGAATAGCAGAGACAACTACAGCTTACAATCAAGGTTTTTGTCTAAACTTTAAAGAGAAAGTTCAGCTTCATTATTTAAATCATTTTGAAAAAAATTATAACATTTATATATCATCTTTCCTTTGATGCATAACACTTTGTTTTACAAAGTTTAGTGGTAGTTAAGTGCCCTCACTGTAACTCAAATCAAATAAACAGGGGTGCAAACATTTGATTAATTTATATCATAACTTTCCAAGATTTCATTATCATTCCACAACACCTGCCCCCAAAAAGGAATTTTCTGATTATCATTGAGTGACAAAATACCAAGTAGTGACAGAAATGTATAGATGAACTCAAAAGTTATTGTAGAAGGATACTGATAAATGTTGGAAAAAACACAGAAGACACAAGAAGATAATTTAGGCCCAAATCACATGAGTCCAGTCTGTGGCTCTCTTAAAACAGTGATTCTTATCTTCAAATAATAACAGGCTGGCGTATGAACCTAGTCTATCAATACATTAAAAAAAAAAAAAAACCGACATTCTTTTCTTAAGGAGTCCATCCATTCACCCATTTTTCAAAAAATTGTTCAAGGAAGGGGAATTAAGACCATTCCTTTGAATTCGAGTCTGCATCCCAACTTCTAGAACACGGGATGCAGAACCGGTTGATTTGCCACAGGCCAATTCCTGAGTCTCCAGCGAATCAAGCAATTAACCAAGTCACTTGGCTTTGTTTTTTTTTTTTTTTCCAGAAATACACAAAACGTGTAGACTCGCTTAAGTTCATCTCCTCCTGGCCTCTTCACACGGAAATTGGCTGCTCGGGCGAATGTTGTTTTTCACCGCAGCCATGTGTCGAAGGGCGATTAACATTCGCTGGACAAAACCCCGTCCCGGGCCATTTGGGAGTTGCACGCGTTCACACCCTGGGCTCAGCCCGGTGCGCCTTCACGCGCAGCCTTTTTGTTTATGCGGCTAGCTGGAGAGAGGGGCGGCGGGGGAGCGAACCTCTCAATGTGCAGCAGGTTGCAAGGACTATATAAAGCTCGGGTCTCGGAGCTACCGGAACCGGCCAAGATTGCCCGCGAGCAGGCAGCGGCCTTCCGCCCAGCTCCGCGGCGCCATGGAGACCGCGGGGAACGCAGAGGGCGCTGAGAGCCGAGCTGCGGCGCGCGCCGCCCCCGACGGCCCGACGCGGCGCGGGGACGCGGACTCCGGGTAGGCTCCTCCGCGCGGCTCTGCGCCTCGCCGCTTCCCCAGTCCCTCCCGCCGGCGCCTCTCCAGCTCCTCCCCTCCATTCTCCATTCCCCACCCCCCCGGTGTCAGCGTTCGGCCTCGGTGGATTCTCCCGGGTCTGGGCTGACGTCTCTGTGCGCCTTGTGCTCCCCATCCCGCAGCTCCGCAGGCTTCTGGAGACCCTGGGTGGACGCCCGAGACAAGAAAGAGGAGGAGACGCCGAACCACGCCGCGGAGGCGGTGAGTGAGCCAGGCGTCTCAGGCTGCGCTTCCCAGGGGTGCAGAAGAACGACCATGGCTTTCGGGACGCAGGGCCGGAGAGAGACGTGCGGGACACCGGTCCTGCCTTCGTTTAATATCCCGCCTGCCGGTGGCCAAAACGGTGCCGACGCGGCGGTTGTGTCCTCAGGAGCGATGGGCCACAGGCACCCGGCGGGGAGCGAGGCTGCTGAGAGCACTGGGGTTACGTTCCCAACGGGCACGAGGAACACTGGGTCGCACACGCTGCTACTTCTTAGAGGGAGGTGGGTGATAACTGGACTCACTTCCTTTCCTCTCCAGATGTACAATGGCCCTGGAATGATCGCAGGCTCAGGAAAGCTTTCCCAGTTCAGACACCCAGTCAGGTGAGTGACAGGCCTCGCCGAAGGTCTCCCGCTCCTCCAGCCCCAGGGACGAGCCAGGGGCATCTCAGAGCCCAGCTCCGCAGCTTGTCCTGCAGCAGAGCAGACTCTCTCTCTCTCTCTCTCTCTCTCTCTTTCTCTTTCTCCCTCTTTCTCTCCCTCTCTCTCACCCTCTTTCTGAAAATCTATCTTCAAGGTTACTTATCTTCCCACTCGCAGAGATCCGTTACTCATCGAATTGAAAAATGTAGGGGCTCACGGTCTCACGTAAAGGGACTTTTAAGCAATACATACTCAATGAACGCTTGAGGAATATATTATGAAGAGCGAAAGTGGATGATATAGTAAAAGAGCAGTGACGTCTTGTGCTGGCAAAGCAGTTTTTGTTTTTAAATCCTAAAGGGTCGGAATGAAATTGACTTCGCATCAGGCACAGTATGTATGCTGCTTTTGTCTTGCAATCTGGAAGTAAGAATGGGATTAACAGTTGCAGTCTTACAGCAAATCAAGTTTGCCCAGTAAGAGAAAATGGAAATGTAATGAAAATCCTAAAGATTACTGAGGATGGTTATAGAAAAGGTCAAAAGTTAATTAACAAATGAGGAGCTAGTTTACTGTTCCTAGCCATAGGAAGTCAGCCTTTAAGATTCTCTGTCACTTTTATTAGGGTGAAATGTTAATAATTCTGCAGTCTTCCTGCCTCCAAGAGCTGTTAAATGAAGAGCTGAATGATGTTTGTAAAATGCCTGGGGTCATAAATACTACGTAGAAGTCAATACATCTAATTTCCTACCAGGTACTAGCACTAGTGAAGGACACAGGGAAAAGTAGTCACAGCATATGGCAGTTGTTGTAACGGAATTTAGTTTGGTTAGTTTTACAAGTATGGGCAGGGTATGAAGTGCCTAAATCTGTCAGTGGTAGGGGGAAGGGTGGGGGAAGTGTTTATTATAGGTTGTGGTTACCTGGCTGAGTCTTGGAGAAGTTAGTGAGATGAATGGGAGGTGGGAGCAGAAGAAATAGCGCTGGAAAACAGGATCATGAAACAGTGTGGCTCCTTGTGGGAACTCCAAGGACTTTACGTGTGTGAAGTTATGGTCATTTTAGCAGGGTAATTAGAGGCTAGATCTTGTGCACTCTTGTACATAGTTTTGTCCTCATTCTATATGTGGTGTTGGGAACCCATGGACGTTATTCTGAAGGTAGTCTTGGGGATTATGTGTTATATAGGCTTAGTCAGGACATCAAAAGTAAAACTAGAAGTTCAGCAATTTTTCAGGTAAGAAATGATGAAGAGCCATTGTAAGACACTAGAAGTGAGGATGGGACTGGGTGAATCTAGGAAATACTTAGGTGACAAAATAGATTAGGCTTTACAATGCATTGGATATGGTAGATGAAGAAGAGGTAAAAAGCCAGAATGGCTCCTCAATTTGTGGCTAGTGACCAGGTGAATGCTATACTAAAAGAATGGAAATTAGTGCTGAAACCAGATTTGGAAGGTGAGACCATGAGTCAAGTTTTCCACTTATCATATTTAATGTGCCTGTGGAGCATCCAAATAGTGATATCCAGTAGAGAGCTGCATACGTAAGTTAGGGGCCCAGGGTCAAGATCTTAAGTGGGAATACAGACTTGGGAGTCCATGGTAAATGTAGGGTGGGAAAATCATGACAGTGGGCCAGGTCATCTTAGTTTGTTTAGAAGGAGGGCTGATGTTATCAACAAAAACCCTCGGGAAGGCCAGCATCTTACCTGTACGCAGAGAAAGAGAGGTCCGTAACGGAGACTGAGAAGAACAGAACAGGAAGAATCTCAGAGAGCCTGGGAGAAATGTGGCCCACAGTGGGAAGTTCTGGACAGAGTATCATAATAACTAAACAGCATTCTTTGGGTTTGCTAGTTCCAGTTACATATTAGAAAATAAATTGTTTCTTATATAAGAAATTCTTTTCTTTTCTGAAGTATGATTACAATTTAATTGTGCTTCTTTTATATTTATTTTATTTTTATTCATTTCTATCTTGACTGCTATGGTGTGTTTTATTCTTTTTACTCAGTTGTCAACTTTTTGAGGGTAGGGACCATGATTTGGTCATCTTTGAATTATGAATTATGTTGGCACAAGGGATCACTAAATTATTTATTGAATGACTGAATAATTGATAGTTATTTAAGCATCAAAAATTTGAACTAAATTTTGTGATTATTGCTGGAAACATTTATAAACTACATTGTTTGTTTTTCTGCCTTTTAAAGTGGAACATACTGAACATAATATAATGTTTCATTTGTTGGAATGACTCCATTGTATGGATGCATGGGCTGTTTACCCTGCACTAAAATAACTGCTCTGTATTTGATGATTCCTCCTTATCTCTCCTCTTTCTTTTCCTTGATGAAGACCAGAAGGCCAGATTAGGATTTGTCAGATTTTTTAAATTCTGAGGTAATTATACTTACATGCCAGTTATTTGTATAAAATATATCCAATTTCTTAATATTTCATATGATATTCACAAATTTAGTTGAATAGGGAGAAGAGAGGCAGATGGAATCAAAGTTGGGGTCAGAAGTAGTCTTTCTATGCCTCAAGTTGTGAGTGGATAGGTAAAAATTTTTTTAAATATTGCTTTTTATACATTTCCAAACTTACATTGTCTACTTCTATAAAAGTTAAATCTGTAAGTTTTAAGTAAGATAATAGGTGATTTCCACCTTTTGTAAGGTGTGTAGTATTTTGTCATCTTTATAAAGCTGGCTATCATAAAAGTTTTTAATGTAGTAGAGGAATTCAATTTATGTTTTCCAAAGGAATTTAGAAACTGGAAGAAAAATCTTCTATATATTATAAGAATAAATATATCCATAATGCACAAAGTAAGCTAAACATTGATCTTATGCTTATCCAGGGTATAGTGTGAATTTGATCCAATTTAGAGCTTGAATAAAGATTTAAAATAATCAAACAGTTAATAATACTTAAGTATATTCCATGAAAGCTGTGATACTAGCATGTTTTAACTCTATATTTTAAGGCTATATCCAAATGTATAAGTCAGTTGTTAAATATATGGAGCTCTTGAAATTTAACCATTTCATGAGTATAAAGATTCTGAATGTGAAAAAATAAAACATATTGTCTGCTTTTTTTAGACTATTTTGGCCAAAATCAAAGTGTTATGATTACTTATATCAAGAAGCAGAAGCTCTTCTGAAAAATTTTCCAATTCAAGCCACAATTTCATTTTATGAAGATTCTGATAGTGAAGATGAAATTGCAGAGCTGACCTGTGAAAATTAATCTGATTAGCTACTTTTGATTACATCCAAAGCTTGTAGCATTTAAATTTAGTGTACAAATGTAACATAATTATTTTAAACTAATTTATTTGTATATAAATTATTAATAAAATATTTTGTAATTCTGGTTTTTGGCCTTTTTTTTAAAAAAAATCTTTACACTAGAATTGAATGTTGGAATCTAAAATAGGTGCCATTTACAAATGTCTTGATTGTATTATAAATATTTGCAGTTTACAAAGAATAATTTTTTTCTTTGTTAAATTGCAAATTTATATTTAGTTATAATTTTGCAAAGAATGACAGTATGTAATTCTCAAGACTGAATCTTTTAACATCTGCTATTTCCTATTGATACCAATGGATGTTGTAGTTACAGATTAATATTATCTTATTAAATAATGAAGAAAATAGCGTTATGTTAGAAGTCACTCATTTATTGGTAAAGATTTCTTAGCAGATGGAGAAAAATACATTAAATCATTATCTGTAATTGAAAAGGGGAATCAATCTTAGAGCTGTTATAGATATTGAGCAAAGTAACTCTTATATTAATACTCATCTTTAGTCCTTAAATCCAGTAGTAAAATAGCATGGATATTTAATACTTGATGTACTACATTGAGGGATCCCTAGAATTAAAATGAAATATTTAAATTTGAGTGATTGATACAGAGTCTGAAAAACTGGAGTCTAAAGGCCAGAATATGATAGTGTCTTCCATTTCTGTACAGAGGGGAGCTAAGAAATTTGGCAAGTATAGAACATTCTTTAACAATATTAATTTTTCCCTGCTCTAGTTCTCTGCTTTTGATATTCTTATGTAAAGTTTTCTCATGAGAAGTGAAATAAATCTCAGTGATTAGTTTTTCTTATGTAGACTCTAGAAGAATATGTCATCATTTAATGAGAGAGAGAGAGAGAAAACAGGAGCAATTTGCAAGGTCAAGGCCATATAGTGAATTATAGTCATGAGGTTCTTTTAGCTCAAATTCAGTCTTCTCATAATAAGCATTTCAATTTCAAATAAAAATGGATAGGGTGAAGGTCATAGGTGGCTCCCTAGCTAAGAAATGCCTCTTATTTGAATGGCCACATATAGTCACACACTTTTTCTTCTGATTTAAAAGATTCTACAAACATAACCTTGATTTTTAGGCACTGTAAGAACTAAGTAGCTGAAGAGAGAAAGTTTGAAGCATGACAATATGTTCAGAGTTAGGAAAAGTTCGTTATTAAAGGAGGATGGGGAGGATTACTTAGAATTGTGTTTCTTCTCCTGAAGACTTTCTCCCTTTATTGGATTCTACTCTCAAGATCTATGTGTTCCCCAAGGGACACACAAAACAGTTAAAGAATCAAACAAAAAAACCTCAGATTTTAAGCATTAGAGCCTGGTGTTTACCTGCACAGTGTTTGTCCTTTTCCCATTATTATGTTGGAATAGCACAGCCACTTACTGAGTACCTAATGTTAACCAGGCACTGCAGTATGTAGTTTACATACGACCCTTTAATCTTTAATAAACCCATTATGCAGATAGGGAACATGAAACCGAGATACTAAAGTAACATGCATAAGAAAGCTCAGTCATTAAGTGCAGGGGGATGGCATCCAAACCAAATCTGACTTTTAAACGTTAGTTCATCACCACAGCTGGAGGTGAGCTGCATCAGTACGTAATTCCCAGGAAAGACAAGAAGTTACATAAGGAGGGAGAATTTGTGAGGGGGTGAATAGAGCAGAAGGAGACTTTACTAACGTCTTTCACTTATTCATTACTCCCCAGCATGCTTAAAGGTGAGGTTTAAGGATGCTTAAAGGTGAAGTTTTTTCTTGCCGCACAGTAGTGGCTGTTGACATTTGATACCTTTGCTCTTCAATGTGTGGGTGCTCTTTCCTGTACAGCCTAGTGCCTTACAGGAAAGAATTTCAGAGAAATTAAAATGCGTTAGTAGTATTGTTGTTTTATTCCATATTTCAAGTAGTGTGATAGTACTGCTTAACAATGAACAGACACTGCTGTTCCGGGTTAACAGGACTAAGAATTTGTTCCCAGATTCGGTCAGCACCAAGGCTAAGGAACAGCTTCACTTTCTTGTCGTTCCACGAAATAGCTGTCACCTTGCTCCGGTGCTGAAGTTAGGGACGCGGAACCAACGGAGCATGCGTACTTCCTCCCAGCTGGCGCTCCCTCCGTCTCGTTGGCTCCGCCTTCCGCGGACGTGCTGCGTCAGAGAGCGTCTCACCCCTGGCGACCCCGGAAGTGGGTCGGGGGCTTGGCCTCTGCCCGGCCACAGAGCCGGGGCTGGAGGTGCTAGCCCGTCCCGCGGCTAACCCCCGGCAGGGCCCGGGGCACGGGTTTCAAGATGCTGAACGTCCCTTCCCAGTCTTTCCCGGCCCCCAGGTCTCAGCAGCGTGTCACCGCTGGGGGGCGTAGCAAGGTAAGCGGGTGACTCCTTGAGTCTCGCCCCTAGCTGCGTTTCGCCTCCGGCAGTCTGTTATCTTTATCCGCCCCCACTCCTGCCTCCTGTCCCCCTCTCAAAGCTGTCGTTCCCTGCTGTCCTTGCCTGCAACCTCTTTCTGATCCCACTCTGTCTACAGTCCCTAAACTCTCCTAACCTCCCTCCTTTTCCCCTAATTGCCCCTCTTCTCTCTGGTCCTTTATCCCGCTCTGTCCGTTCTCTTCAAATCCTTTCCCGCGAATTAAATTCAAATCTGTATGACAGAGTCAGGCACCGTGCTGGCGGTATTACAGGCACTCGGTATTAGCCTCCTTCCTACAACCTCATCTTCCTGGTCTTTTGTTCTTCACTGCCCGAGGGAGTTGTACCACATCACTCGATGTGGGTTCCCTCGCAGGAAGGAAAGGCTTGGCGGTGGCGACAGTTACCGTCCGTGCAAGGATGGGGACTTCTGGAGCTAGGGGAGCTAGGACAGACACTCTCCAGGTCATACTGTCTTTCTTTCTGTTTCTCTTTCTTTTTTTTCTTTCTTTCTTTTTCTTTCTTTCTTTCTTTTTCTTTCTTTCTCTTTCTTTTTCTTTCTTTCTCTTTCTTTCTGTCTTTCTTTCTTTCCTTTCTTTTCTATTTCTTTCTTTCCCTGATACCTGATTGTTTTGTCATTTCCTTTCCTACCTAGTATCACTTGCTAACTTTGAAGCAAATATGATACTCTTGAGGTTCTTCTTGAGCTCAGTTACTGTTAGCAGCAGGTGGAATACTGTACAAATATATTTTATATTTGCAAAATTCAATAAAAATTGTGTTCTTCGTTCTTTTGCGAATGTTGTTTGTTCCTATTTGTTAGTTCCTCATTCTGTAACCATATCTTTCTTTGTGACACTTCACCTACTTAGACCACTCATTAACTCTTGAGTCTTAGGATCATTTGGAACCCTCATCAGTTTTCTTATTTTTCTCCACTTAGACCTGGGGTTCTGATTCTAGTTCAGAATGAATATGGGTTCAGGGATCTGTAGTTTTCATTAGCTTTTCAGAGATTTGTTAAGTACTTACAGGTGGCCATGTATATTCTCAGTGCTTTACATGTATTAACTTTAATCTTCACAATGGTTCTGTGAAGTGAAAGCTTTTGTCTCTATTTCACAGAAAAGGAAACAGGTTAAGAAATGTTGCCTTAAATTGCGTAGGCTTGTGATGTGGTTCTGCTGTGAAATTTCATTTACTGATTCATATATCAGTCATCTCGCCATCCAGTCATATGTATTTTCCTCACTGGTTTTTGACCTATTTCTTGAAGCGAAATACTTGGCTGAATAACACAGTCTTTCCAGAGAGTATCTCTGAATGACAATATGAGTTGCTGCCCTTCTCTGTTAAAAATACCAACTGTGTTCTTAGCATCCATTTAAAGGAGAAAACTCAGAAGCAAAGACAAAATGTCACACAGGTGGCGATGGCAAAGGTGAGTCTTTGGTCCAAAAAGAGAACAAAATAAGATTTTTGTACAATTCAAAGGAAAATTCAGACTCCATTCTTTTCCTTCTTTTCTTTTCTTGGCCTCCCAAAGTGCTGGGATTACAGGCATGAGCCACTGCACCCAGCCAAATTGTAATTGTTTAAAGGCACACATTTTGAAGTGAGGAAGACCTATATTCTTTCACCATTTTAACAGTTAATCTCTTTGACTCTGTTTCCTCAGGTGTGAATGAGAATAACACCCATTTTATAGGATTGTTCATAGGATTCAATGAGATAATGTTTCTTTTAGCACAGGCTTGGTAAGCACTCAGTAAATGCTGCTTGCCTTGAGGCTTTTATTCAGATCTCACAGATTTGCGTCTGACACAGAATATGCACTCAACATATGATAGTTATTATTTCTATTAATACTAGTAAACAAATACTTATTGAGTTTTGTGATCTCTGATTTCAAGATGTTTATTCTCATAGATTGCGTGGAATAGTAAACATTCAGTTATAATGTCATAAGTACTACAGCAGAGTGTTATGACCATGAAGGAGATAGGGGTCAGAGAAGCCTTCCAGAGGAATTAATGGGAGTTGCTATGAAGTTGATCTGTGCAGACAATGCAGCACTACTATAAGCAAGTACTTGACAGCAATCAAGGAATCAAATAATCAGTTCCTATTTGGCTAAAGTATGTAATGGAGAGGAGCAAAAGTTAGAACATGGAGCGAGTATGGTCAACTATGATCAGATTGTGAAGACCTGTTAAATCCCTAGGGAATTTAGAGGTGTTATAAGGTAACCTGAGGAGCCACCGAAGGAGGGCAAGCCTGTGATTAGATTTCTGAAAGATTGTTTTAACTATCCTGTGGATTATGGAATGGAGAGAGGTGAGTGACTTTAATTTGGGATGGGAAAGATCATTTGCTCACATTTCATTTATTGGGATCAAGAGACCTAGAGAGTTTCAGTGATAGCCGGAATGGGATGCTGTAGTTTGACAGGATGGAATGTGAAAGGCACCACAGACTTATTAACTTGGTTACTTTGGGGGTAAATGGATGTCTGAAATAGGTATGATTCAGGAAAGTGAGATATAGAACCATCGTTGAGTGTGTCTGATTTTACATTAAACATTCTTCTGGTACTACATTGCAAATAAGTTGGACAAGCTTAGACAGTTCCATAGAGATACCATGAAAATTTTCCACTAGGTTGTTTTAATTGGTTAAAGTACTAATAATACTTCTCATCTGAAAACTTTGAAAATGTATTTTTTAAAAAAAAACAAAAAACAAAATAAAAACCCAAACCATCCTGTTATTAAGTTCCCTAGGCAAGGGTTGGCAGATTTTTTTCTGCAAAGGGCCAGGTAGTATTTTCAGCTTTGAGAGCATCATAAGGTTTCAGGCTCTTCACCACATGTGAAGACGATTCTTTACTCAAGAGCTGTATAGCAACAGGTGCAGGCTATAGTTTGCCAACCCTCTTCCCTACAGTTTTATTGTTTTGTTATTTTCCATTATTTGATAAACTTTGTTGATCAGAGGATTCTTAGATAAGATTTCTGGCTAATGATTTCTAATAGTCTGTTTATAGTGACAATCCAGAAAATCAACTAGCTTATTGTTTCTTTATCTTTTCTTCTGTTAAATCTCTTTTGATTTTTAAGGTGAAGAAATTTTGGTCCAAACTGGTGACTATAACATATTAATGTCAGAGCCAGGACCAGAACCTGTTTTCTCATTTCTAGTTCAATGCCATTCCTGTTATATGGTCAGCCCTGTGTAGCCCTGGGTTCCATGTGCAAGGATTCAACCAACTTTGGATCAAAAATATTTGGGAAAAAAATTAATAACAATACAACAATTTTAAAAATAAGATTTATACAACAATACAACAACCATTTACATAGCATTTACGTTGCTTTAGATATTATTAGTAACCTAGAAATTACTTGAAGTATATGGGAGGATGTTCATAGGTATATGTCAGTACTTTGCCATTTTATATGAGCCACTTGAGCATCCTGGATTTTGGTATGGGGTAGGGGGAAGTCCTAGGACCAGTCCTCTATGGGTATTGATGGACTACTGTACTGTGACATCAATATGGTGAAAATTTGTGTGATAGAATTTCTAAGCCCTACATTTTATAATTCAAATACAGCAAAAACAATATTGACAGCCTTTTAAAGCTGTAAAAAGATTTGTAGAATTTTAGATTTGAGTTTTATTATCTTTTAAAATGGAATTAAAAGTAATGAAGAAGCTAGATTTAATTCTTCCCTTTTCTTTTTTCAGGTACCTTTAAAACAAGGCAGAAGCCTTATGGATTGGATTCGACTGACCAAAAGTGGAAAGGATCTAACAGGATTAAAAGGCAGGTTAATTGAAGTAACTGAAGAAGAACTTAAAAAACACAACAAAAAAGATGATTGCTGGATATGCATAAGAGGTAGGTGGTATTAATTAAGCCCTTCAAAAAAAATGTTGCCTGGACTTTCTAGTTATGATGCTATATAACTTCAGTCATATTATTTTAAACAATTCACAATTAACAAAAATATGCCTTGTGCTGGACAATAAATTATTTAATTCTGACTTTGGATAGTATTTCTTCCTTAAGCAACCATTATATTCTGATGGAGAAAACAGTGAACTTCTGAAATGAAAAAGTTTTTCTTGCTTCCCTGTACTGCATTTCCTTTGAAAGGAAACAAGCATTTTCCAGGCAATGTGGTACAACATTATTCAGTAACATCCAGTTTATATAGCAATAGCTCTGTCTCAGAGCCTTATAACAGAATTCTGCTGAAAAAAAAAATCTCTGAGAATCTAAAGTAAACCTGAAAGTCCTGCATTAAAGCCAAATCTTCAGTTTTCACTTGCAGCAATTTTTGTTACATGGTATATGTTTCTTAGCAACATTAGTTACTTGATTTTGTGTAGCTCAGAATCAATTAGAAACTCCAAATTAGATATACATGTATTGGACGAGGTGAGCAGAGAGACAAGAGGGTAGCTGATAAAAGCTGACTTTGTAGTAGCCAACAACCTGACATCTGGGAGGGGAACAAAAATAATGAAAGGCATGCAGTTATACCATGAGGCTCCATACATGATTAAGTGTGTTTACCATCTATTTAAAGGGGAAGGGAAATATATCATTTTTGTTCTTAATGCAGTTGTAATTTTATCATTGTGTAATTTTGGTTTGTTGTCAGTTATCCTGACTACACTGTAATCTGTATGAGGGCAGGGACATTGTCAGTCGTATTGCTCTGTTCTTAGGGCCTGGCACATAGAGGCCATTGACTTGTGTTTGTTCAATGAGTATAACACTTATTTTTAAGAAGGGTGATTACTTAAATAGGTATCTGGTGGTTTCCACAGTGGATTGGTGATATCAACAGATATCAACACCAATAAATGCTGTACTAGTTTCCTATGGATGCCGTAACAAAGGACCACAAACTAGGTGGCTTAAACCACAGAAATTTGTCTCATAGTTCCCACAGCTAGAAGTCTATAATCAAGGTGTTAGCAGGGGTGGTTCCTTCTGAGGACAGAGTAACAGTTTGTTCCATGCCTCTCACCTTGCTTCTGGTGGTTTGCTGGCAATCTTTGGAGTTCCTTGGCTTATGGAACATCACCCTCATATCTGACTTCATCTTCATGTGGCATGTTCCCTGTGTACTTGTCGGTGGCCAGATTTTCTGCTTTTATATGGACACCAGTCATACTCGATTAGGGACCTCCCCTACTCCAGTATGACCTCATCTAATTTTACATCTTCAACAACCCTATATCCAAATAAGGTCATATTCTGAGCTACTGGTGGTTAAAACTTCCATGTATAAATTTGGGGGGACGCAATTCAACCCATAACAGACACAATTTAGAGTGTGAAATTTTCAATAGCAAAGGATATGGAAACTTCCAGCAGGTGACGATGTAGTTTGTTTTGAGACATAGCAAGTGTTCAGCTCCCCAAAGTTCCTTGGAGACATACAAATGTATGTGGTACCAGCAATCTGGAATGAGGAATCTGGCAGGTGCAAAAGATCCTTTTGACATTTTATAGGGTTTTTGCCACCCTCTTTACCCTCCCTTCATGCTCACTACCTGTTGACCAGCTGCAAGTAACTGGTACAAAATGACTTCCCTATTGTGCCTGAGTGTTTTCTGCTAGACCAGGTGAAGTCAAGATTAGTTTCCCAAGAGCATCTTTCAGCTGGCCCAGGCTGTAGGCATGCCTGAGTTCTGTTTCTGCACTAGGAAACCACTTCTTCAGGAAACTGGATTGTGTGAATCCTTCATATTCTAGCGATGTTAGATAATTGAGGCATTATTAGAATACAGTTACACTTTATTATTCATATGATGTATTGATGGGGATAAGGGACTGAATTGCTATGTTTGAAAAGTAATATAGGTTCAGTATCCCTTATCCAAAATGCCTTGGGATCAGAAGTATTTTGAATTTTGGAATTTTTCAAATTTTGGAATATTTGCATTATATACTTACTGGTTGAGCATCCCAAATCCAAAGATCAGAAATCTAAAATGCTCCATTGAGTGTTTCTATTAAATATGTTGGAGCTCAGAAAGTCAGATTTTGGAGTCTTTCAGATTTATGAATTTGGGGTACTCAACCTCTATACTACTCCCAGTTCTATGCTGTCTGTAATGATTTGAATGTATAGCATTTTGTCTGGTAAGGTTGTTGATTTAATCATGAATTTTTTTTTAAAAAAGAGGCAGGATCTCACTTTGTTCTTAGGTTGGAGTGCACTGGCTCAATCTTGGCTCACGGCATCCTTGACCTCCTAGGCTCAAGTAATCCTCCTGCTTCACCCTCCTAAGTAGCTAGGATGATAAGTGTGCACCACCATGCCCAACTATTTTTTTATGTTTTTGTAGAGAGGATCTTGCTATGCTGCCCAGGCTGGTCTTGAACTCCAGGCCTCAGCCTCCCAAAGTGCTGGGATTATAGGCATGAGCTACCATGCCTGAGTCAGAATTTTTTAGAGGTTTCTGCTGGGGAACATGTTCTACTCTATCAATAGTAAAACATTTTCCCCTCTTTGTAGAAATAAGATGTGTCTTTCTTACCTTTTTGACAGAGTTTGGTCTTTTATTTTTATCAAGAAACACTCAGTTTAGATCCTGCTCATGAAGGAAGGATAGATGACTATTAGACAACAGGCAGGGTGAAGTGCCTTAAGAAGGCTGCATAGGAAATGATATCAGGCTATTGGAAGGGAAACACATGAGTTAGGAAAATCAGGGATACTTTTGTGGTAGAGATAAGCTTTGAAGCAGCCCATAGGATTTCAACAGGAAATGAGGAAGTGCACTAAGGTGAAAGGAAAGACCTGAACAGAGATACAAACACAGGAAAGCTTGAGGTATTCTGGGGCTTAGGTTAACTGTTGGAGAATTATAGAAAGAAGGTTGGAAACGTATGTTAGGTCAGATTGTGGACAGCCTTAAAAGCCAGACTGGAAATGTGTTCCTCATTTAGATGTCAGTGTGAACTCTTGATGGGATTTGAATGTGGAGACAGTGTGATAAGAGTATGCCTTGGAAAGATTAGTCTGGTGGTAGGTGTGGTGAATTGAAATGGGATAAGGAAAACATTTATCTTCTTACAGAGGTGAACCAGGATGTTGACAAAGGTAATGGAATAATAGGATGAATGTAAGACAGATTACTGATAATACATGTGTAAGGGAAATGGCTGTGGTTTAGTCAGGAGTAGGCTGAGGTGGCCTTTCTGTGCAGCATGACTCAGTGGGTTTGGAGTGCCGACACACAACCTCGCACGTTATATAACCATGCCACATGAGCTCGTGCTTGGCTCAGAGCCACTATTGTCTGTAAAAGGTATAATTACCCTGCTTACGCTGTACACATGGCTTGCTCACACCCAGAGAAAGAGTAAAGCCATGTGGAAACTGATTCCTCGAGTGTTTTTCCAGCTACCTGCCACTTGCCCCTCAGACCTCAGTTAGAACCTGACAACATGACTAAACAAAATTATGTTTTTCTTCACAGCTGTTCTAATTTAAAATATTACTGATAGTTTCTTAATGGGGGACTGTACCTGCCAACGTTAGCCTTGAAGGTCGGAGATAGTGTTTGGATCCAAGTTTTAATCAAAACTGCCACAGGGAAGCATGATATCATAGTGCCTTTTTTTTTTTTTTTTTCCTTTTTTAAAGTACTAATTCCTTCATTTTGTGACAGTTGCCCTATTTGTAGGTTAGGTCTGAATTCAGTGGATCACAATGTGGGAGGCAATCAGTTTCCTCAGGAAATCTTAGAAAATATACAATTTGGTGTGAATTTTTACGGCTAATATTTTGAGGACTATAGTCTCTTTTTGAATATATAGCAGCATTTCTGCTTCATGTTCAGGTGTGAACATACCTTAAAATGATGGTATAAAAATGCGTTTGGCTGACAGTGGGCTATCAAAAGTGAGCATTGGTTTGGAATGATCTCTAAGACATGTGTATTGGGTTCCCAATCTGTTCATTTAATTTTCACTATTTTCTGTAAAGTGTGTAATTAGTGTAATGCAGTACTAGTTAATTGGAATGCCAAAAATTGGGTTGGTAGGGGGATTACTGCTTTTTAAAAAAACTTGTTGAAATTACCATTAATTCATGCTTTTGTATTTTTCTCTCTTATTGCTGTTTCTCCCTCCCTTTCTCAAGAACTAAAGATTTACAAACATGTAAAGTGTTGAGAAAGTAGCTGAATCACTCATCTGAGAGTTCTTCTGTCAAGCCTAGATCAGACCGTTTTTACTGTAGTGTGATATGTTTTATTGTAGTGTAGTCAGTGTTAGTAATGACGCATTAAGTGGTGAGGTCATTGTTTGGGCAGCATGGTTCAGCCTTTGATCTTAGTGAAGGTGAGAGAAGTATGTCTTGATACTCAATGACAGTCCATTTGAATAAATGGTATTTCGAAAAAACAATTGACTACAGCCAAAGGACTAGTGTCTCTTGCTAAAAATTTAGCAGATTTGGATTTCACTTATTTAGAAATGAACACACTTTGATTTCTCCCAATGCTGATTGTCATGCTGGTAAATTGAAGAGACCTGCTTGGTGCCACTGCAAAAGTGACTTATAATGGGTCTGTATTTTTTATTTTGTAGCTATTTTTTTTAAAACTTGTTGGCTGGTCCGAGTGCAGTGGTGTTTACAACTAATTGATCACAACCAGTTACAGATTCCTTTGTTCCTTCTCCACTCCCACTGCTTCACTTGACTAGCCTTTAAAAAAAAAAATTAAAAAGAAACAACTTGTCAGTGGATCCTAAGAAGCAGCATTTAGTCGTGTTATATTTCCATTGCAGTTACTTATTTTTGGGTTCATTTACAATAAACCTTTTAAAATTTACTCATAGGATGGTAGTGTAAATTTTTGTGAATACAGTTGATCCTCATTATTCATGGACTTTATATTTGCAAATTTGCCTACTTGCTAAACCATATTCGTAGCCTCAAACTCAATACTCACAGTACCTTTTAGTCATTCAGAGACACATACACAGCAGTGAAAAAAATCTTTGTTGCTCAATGTGCACATTCCTAGCTGAGGTTAGACAAGGCAGCATTCTGACTTCTTGTTTTAGTTCTTATCCTGTAAAAAAGTGTCTTTTTTTGAGGTCTATTTAGTGCCATAATTTTTACGTTTTTGTATTTGGTTGATGATTTCACTGTTTAAAATGGCCCCTGTGAATAGTGCAGAAGTGCTGTGGCAAGAAAGCTGTAGTATACCTTATGGAGAAAATGTATGTCAGATAGGCTTCATTCAGACATAAGTTATAGCGATTTACAGCTGTTGGCTGTGTGCTCAATATTCGTGAATCAGCAATATATATTAAATAAGGTGTCTTTAAACGGCAACACACATTAAAAAAGGTTATATATTAATTGGTTGACAAAAATGTTGTCATTATAGGCTCATAGGAACCCAACTTTGTATTTTTTACTAGTAGCAAGGGGTCAGTGTTCACTAATGCAGTGTTTGCAGCATGCAGGAACCCAACCTTGTATTTTTTCCAAGGAGCAATGGGTCAGTATTTCCTAATTCAGTGTTTACAGCAAAATAGCTGCCATGAATAAGGATAATCAACTATATTTCTTTAGATTATCTTTTATTTATACAACAGTAATGATAAAGAAAGCTTTATACTTTTTAGGTTAAATTCAGACCCACCAAAAATAGAAGTGATTTATCTAACAGGTTTCTCCTCCCCCTCCCAGGTTTCCTTGGCTCCCTGCTTCAATTCTGTTTTCAGAAACTGCAGTATTATTTGTCCATAGCAGGGAAAGTTTTCTACCTGCTCTTTTAGGAGCAGTTTTTCAAATTTTGAACTGATGTTTTAATTTTTAATGGAACATATTATCCCAGTAATATGCTATCTAAATAATAATGTATTATTATTACAGTTAGCTCAATTATTCTGTAGTCTACTTTGTGTACTATCATTACTTTCTTCTTGACAGATTTTTGAACAACTATCTGCCATTTTCTTGTTTAGATTAGATTCAAACCCACTGTATTTGTAACCTCAAAATCAGTACTCACTGCGCTTTTAGACATTCAAAGACATTCACAGAGCAGTGAAAAAAATCTTTGTTGCTCAACATGCAGGTTCCTAGCTCAGGTCAAAGAAGATGATGTTCTGCCTTGAATACAAATCAGCAATGTTCTGCCTTGAAGAAAATCAACTTTATTTTAGGATGTTTCCCTTCATTCATTGATTTTTTTTCTTTTTCTTTCTCTTTTTTTTTTTTTTTTTTTTTTTTTAAGATAGAATTTCACTATTGTCACCCAGGCTGGAGTGCAATGGCATGATCTTGACTCACTGCAACTTCTGCCTCCTGGGTTCAAGCGATTCTTCTGCCTCAGCCACCTTAATAGCTGGGATTACTGGTGCCTGCCACCATGCCCAGCTAATTTGTTGTATTTTTAGTAGAGATGGAGTTTCATCATGTTGGCCAGGCTGGTCTGGAACTCCTGACCTCAGGTGATCCACCTGCCTTGGCCTCCCAAAGTGCTGGGACTACAGGCATGAGCCCTGCGCCCAGCCCATTCATTTACTGCTAACCTAGCCCATAGATTTTTCAGGTTGCCTATTCTACACCATTATGCAGATAATCTAGTCTTTGTTGATTGTATTAATTCCTCTGTCTTACTGACATCTAAGATTATTTGCTTTCTCTTACTTTTACCCTGTCTTTATCTCCTAAACTGTCATTAACTCTTTTCCTTTTCTTCCTTATTTTTTTTTTTACTTTTTCTCTCTACTTCTCTTCTACTTGTTAAAAATCCAGTGGAGAATAAAAACTGCTGGTCTCGGGGCCTCATCTAACCTTCGGGTGTTCTGTTTGGTTGACACAGTGCTTTACAAACTGCAGCCAACATTCTGAAATTATCTTTGTGGGAAAAATTTTTTTTTTAATTACAAATTTAATTTTAAAAAAGGATATAGAGCTATTTCAATTTTCCCTTTACTTTTGTGTCAGTTTTTGTAAGTTGTGTTTTTCAATGAGTTTGTTAATTTCATCTCAGTTATTGAACATATTGGCATATAGCTGTTGGTAATATTCCCTTTTTATTTCTTTAATGTCTTTAGGTTCTGTGATATACCATATATATCCTCTTTCATTCCCAGTGTTGCTAATTTTTTCCCTCTTTTTTTCTTGATCAATCGTACTAGAAGTTTATCAATTTTATTAACATTTTGAAGAAACTAATTTTGGTTTGTATTTTCTCTGTTGCTTCTTTTCTGTTTCATTGTTTGTTGTTTCATCACTTGTTTTCTGTTTCATTACTTTTTTTAGTGATGTAGCTACTTTAAGTTTTTTTTTCTTCAGCAGTTGCATCAATATACTTATAATTTCCAGTAATTCTCATTATGCTCCTGGTTATTGCCTGAATTATTTGGTAGTGGCAATTTTTACCCCTATTTACGTTTTGGCTGTTGCCATTATCTTTTTTCACATTCAAACAAATTACCCAGTCACATAATTCTCAGGTTTTAAATTAAAACCTCATGTATAGTTAAATATTCTTTTTAGAAAGTGTTTTTTGTTTTTAAATACCCTAGCAGGGTTGTTGATGTGTCAGGTATGTGCTGTGTGTGCTATGTGTTGATTTTCAGAACAGATCAATGAGGTAGGTCCTCCACTTCACAGATTGAGGGCACTGAAGCTTGGAGAATCCTCATTTACCAAATGAGAAAACTGAAGCTGATAAAATATGTTAGTGGGGAGTCATGGATAAGTGATAGAAACCCCAAACTATCTTAGCTTAAGCAGAAGCAAAAATTTACTAAAAAGTTACAGGTGCAGATTGATGCAGGGGCTTAGACCAAGTCCCCAGGACCTGCTTTCACATTACTTTTTGGTTTCCCTTCTGAGATCACTCTATTTTAGGATTAACTCTAACTTCATAGCCTGAAGATGACTCCAGAAACTTCAACCCAAGTTATATCTAGTTCTGTTGTGTTTTTCTAATAGCTAAGATAAAAGTCTTAGAATTGGCTTTGATTGTCAAAGTTTTGATTATGTTTCCATTGCTGGTACAGTCATTCTATCTAAGGGAACATTTTATGCTTATTCACTTAAACCTAGGTCACAAACTGCATCCTGCAGCCTAGAATGGGACCAAACTGAAGCATGTAAGACAGGGAGTGATTCCCTGAACAAAAAAGTGATACTGTTGCTAGAAAGGGATTGGATGCTAGGGGAAAACATTAATGTCTACCAGAGGGTCTGGTAACTTGCCAAAGACATAGCTGATGAGAATGGAGCCACAGATTCAACCTAGGCAGCCTGATTCTAAGCTTTTATGCTTAAACTACAGACTGTGCTGCCTCTTGTTCTACTCTAGTCAGTCTAAAGTTAATCTTGATTTAGCATTTCTGTGTGTTTCTCATTTTGAGTGACATAACATAAATAAATTAAGAAATTATCATGGGATGTCTATTACTTGTAACTCTTCTCTTGTTAATTAACATTGCTAGTTAAGAATCATATAGGATATCCTTCTGAGACAGTTCTTATCTTTAGTAATTTGATGAAACGTAGTTTTCGCTTTTTTGTATGACTGTGTATAGTTGTCGCTCATAAAATATAGAGAAGACAGGTTTTAAGTTTCTTTTCTTGGTTCATTCATTTAATGAATATTTCTCAAGGATCTGGGTCTGCTATGCATCATGCATTACACCAGGTTCTGGAGGGTAATACAAATTTAAAATAGAGATGGCCTGTGCTCTCATAGAATTTATAATGTGCTGGGGAACAGAAGGTGTTAATCCAGTCTGTTAGGTGTTTTTAAGGAGAGGTGTGCTGTGCTGAGTAAAGACTACAGAAGATTGAGCTGAAATCTGAAGGATACATGGGCGTTAACTAGGCAGGAAGAGGAATGGGAACATTATTCCAGGCTCCAGGAAAAACCATGCAAAGGATGGGTGGTGTGTTTGTGTGTGATTTCTTTGTGGTAAAAGCAATTATGTACATGTGCAGGTGTTTACAGTGAATATAAGGAAGTTGAAGTGGTAGGGATAGTCTGTCTTCTCTTTTTTATCAGAAAGACACACTTCTTTCAAAGACTTCCTGCCCCCTCCCCTCTCATCCCCTCCCTTCTTCTTCCTTTTATGTTTTTTTGAAACAGTGTCTCATTCTGTCACCTAGACTGGAGTGCAGTGGCATGATCATAGCTCACTGTAGCCTCAATATCCTGGGCTCAAGTAATCCTCCCACCTCAGCCTCCCAAGTAGCTGGGACTACAGGTGTGCACCAATACTCCTGGCTACTTTATTTTTATTTTTATTTTTTTATTTTCTGTAGAGCCAGTCTCACTATGTGGCCCAGACTGGTCTTGAACTCCTGGCCTCAAGCAATCCTCCTGCCTTGGCTTCCCAAAGTGCTGGGAATGAGCCACTGTGCTGGGCCTCAGATACCATTCTAAGACATTTTTATTTCCTAAGGCTAATCCCTTTTTGTGTTCTTACCAGTCCTTTCCAGCCTTTTTTATGATGTTGGGCCCTTGCTCATCCTTTATTGTCTGACATCTTCAATTCTTGCCTTTCATTCTTCCAACTGTTTCTTCCCTTCAGTCTCTTCATCTTTGGAACCTGACTCTGACCCTCCCTGACTGCTTCTTCCCTGAGGCTTTCTTCCTTTGTACCTGGTAGGTAGGACTTCTGTTAGAACATCTGTTTCATTTTTTGGCCTCTTTTTATATTTCTGTCTCTATTCTCAAGTTTCAGGTTATTAATGTATCACTTTCTCCCTATATCCCTTGCATCTAGCGGAAGGCATAAGTCATGATTAGTGTCAGTAAATGTTCTTTGAGTCGTATAGATTTTAATATGTGCAATACTTTATTTTTTAATTTAAAAATATTTTAATGAATTTTAGATACTAAGTCTCACTGTGCTGCCTAGGCTGGACTGGTACTCCTGGGCTCTAGCAGTCCTCCTGCATCAGCCTCCTGAGTAGCTGGGACTACAGGATGTGCAGGACTTTTAAACCACATTATGGTAGTTACAGGTCCACCACCACTTACCCAAAGGTAGCCGTTGGGTCAGGATTTTTGCACTATAGTCACTTCTGTGGTCGCCAGAAATATGTTACAGGAAAGGGCTCCCAATCCAGACCCCAAGAGAGGGTCCTTGGATCTGTGCAAGAAAAAATTCAGGACAAGTCTGTGGTACAAAGTAAAAGCGAGTTCATTAAGAAAGTAAAGAAGGCCGGATACGGTGGGTTACGCCTACAATCCCAGCACTTTGGGAGGCTGAGGCGGGCAGATCATAAGGTCAGGAGTTCAAGACCAGCGTGATCAACATGGTGAAACCCCATCTCTACTAAAAATACAAAAATTAGCCGGGCTTGGTGGCACGTACCTGTAATCCCAACTACTCAGGAGGCTGAGGCAGGAGAATCATGAATTGTTTGTAGCAAGGAGGCTAAGGTTGCAGTGAGCTGAGATCACACCATTGCAGTCCAGCCTGTATGACAGAATGAGACTCCCGTCTCAAAAAAAAAAAAAAAAAAAAAAGTAAAGTAGTGAAAGTACAGCTGCTCTATAGGACAGAGTAGGGCGTTCCCAAGAGTAAGAGGAGGAACACTTCCATACTAGGTACAATGCTTGTATACGTGGGGAGATGTGCTCTGCTATAAGGGTTTGTGATAAAGGATTAATTTTCTTAGTTACTACATTTGCAAGAATCAATATTATCTTTGAAGCAAACTTAGGAATGCCTTTGTTCTCAGCTATCAGGATATCTGGACACTGCCAAGTCTGAGTCTATTTAGTAGACCTTATTAATTTGTTCCCTTAACCATAAACATCTAGAGGCTAGGAATGCCTGACTTTCTAGGAATTTAGCCCAGCAAGTCCCAGCCTCATTTTCCTAAGCCCTCTCTCAAAATGGAGTCACTCTGGTTCAAACACTTCTGATAGTAGGGATATTCTAATGATTTCGCAAGATAGAACCCAGTTGAGGGACTTTAATTTTTCATGTTTCCATATTATTGGCTTCTGGAGTTGGAGAATATACGAGTTCCTTAATTAGAAACTTTATGATTTCTGGACAGTTCTCTGATATACATTCATGGTCTATTAATTCAAATGTGAGCAACAGTCTGATAGGTTTCATATAGTTTCTCTCCTTTGTACAGTTATATTCTTTTGTAGATTTTGCTGTGGAGATTGGGTAAATACTGAAGACTTCTTAAAGGTAATTTTTGTCATTAAATACTTTTTAATTAAGCATTTTACTTTGAAAAAAGTTTCAGACTTATAAAAAGTTACAAGTGTGATGCAGTGAATTTCATAAATTCATCAGCTGCCTGGATTCATCCATCGTTGACATAGTCATCATTATATTTTAATGAAACTATTTTTTCTCCACTATTATTTTTTATACTTCTTTCTTTGTTTTTAGCAGTTGCTCTAAGGGTTTATGATATGTATTTCTAATTTATCAGTCTACTTTCAAATAATATACTATTTCACATATAGAAAAATAACCTTTTAGTAATATACTTCCATTTCCCTTTTCTGTTGTTACTGTTATTCATTTTACTTCTGTATAAACTGTAAACCCACAATATGTTACTATTTTTGCTTTATATAGCTGCTTATCTTTCCAAGAGATAAAATGAAAAAAAATTACTTTTTTTAAAAAAAATTTTTATTGTATTTTAGGTTTTGGGGTACATGTGAAGAACATGCAAGATTGTTGTATAGGTACACACGTGGTAGTGTGATTTGCTGCTTTCCTCCCCTTCACCTATATCTGGCATTTCTTCCCATGCTGTCTCTCCCCAACTCCCCACCTCCTACTGTCCTTCCCCTATTTCCCCCCCAACTGACCCCAGTGTGTAGTGCTCCCCTCCCTATGTCCATGTGTTCTTATTGTTCATCACCTGCCTATGAGTGAGAACATGTGGTGTTTGATTTTGTGTTCTTGCGTCAGTTTGCTGAGAATGATGGTTTCCAGGTTCATCCATGTCCCTACGAAGGACACGAATTCATC